>VMDO01011153.1:0-68263 GCA_007922755.1 Pedetes capensis | reverse complement strand
CTTTGCTTGGCTCTATAATCAACACCTGTGGAAGCAGCAGTCAAGAAATCCAAAGACGCATTGCTCTAGGAAAAGCTGTGGCAAAAGACCTCTTTAGAGTATTGAAAAGCAAAGATGTCACATTGAAGATGAAGGTGCGTCTGACTCATGCCATGGTATTTTCAGTGGCATCATATGGTTGTGAAAGCTGGACATTGAACAAGAGAGACAGGAAAAGAATTGATGCTTTTGAATTGTGGTGCTGGAGATGTCTATTGAATATACCATGGACTGCCAAAAGGACCAACAGATCTGTCCTAGAAGAAGTACAACCAGAGTGCTCCTTGGAAGCAAAAATGGCCAAACTGCGTCTTACATATTTCAGACATGTAGTCAGGAGAGAACAATCCCTGGAGAAGGACATCATGTTTGGAAGAGTGGCAGGTCAACGCAAAAGAGGAAAACCCTCCACCAGATGGATGGACAGAGTTTCTGCAACAATGGGCTTAAACATAAATAAGATGGTTTGCCTGGCACAGAATTGGCAAGTGTTTCGATCTGCTGTACATAGGGTCGCTATGAGTCAGACTCGACTGGACAGCACCTAACAACAACAACAACAACAATAATGGTAGGATTCCACAAGAGGAGGCTCTTGCCCTCCTCTTGTGGAATCACAAAAGAGATGTCTTCACCCAAGTTCCATTTGGAATCTTTTTGCTGTGTAACAGAAAATACTTGATTTCCATATGTGGAATATTGTGGAAGCAATTTGTTGTTGTTAATTGCTTCCTACTTGAAAAAGAATTAGAGGAAAATTAGAGAATGGAAAGCTAAGGGGAGTTTGATATCCCAGAAGAAATCTGAAATAAGATTGTGGGGGTGGGCAGAATGTGCATCCTGAGGTTAATGCTATTAGAAGTTAACTAACTTTTTCTGGAGGGTGGATATCATTTGCAGTAAAGCATCTGCCAACTGTTGTAAAATATCAGTGTGTCTGGACCTGTCATTGAAGTAAACCAATGAAAACAGGCCATTTCCTGCAGGTGGGCATGATTAAAACCAGACCCATTTTCACAGATAATCCATTTATAAATCATGGTAATAAAATAGCCATCATGACAGCAGCTCAGTGACATTTTTTCACAAGCTCAGCTGTATCCAGGCAACCAAAATATCTTAACTCAGATCTAAAGAAAAACAGTCTGGGGTCCCAGAAGCCCAGGAGAATACCTCACTGCCAGGGTGTCTTTTTTTCCATAGGGTAAAGTGATGGGGCTGATGGCTACAGAAGGAAGCTTTATAAGTCCCTGATTACTGCAGTTTGCTTTATTTGCATGTCAGTAGCAGTGGGCATCAGGAAAGTGAATGTTTCTCAGTTTTTCTCTCATTTTAAGGACTGACAAAGGGAAACCCGAAGTCCATTGTACCCAAGTCCCCTTTTGATCCATACCTTGCTGTGAGAGGTTCAGCTGATCAGCAGGAGCTGTAGAGAGAGGGATGAATGGCAGAAATCCAAACATTCTGTCTTCAACTCTTTTTGTTTGTAATTGTAAATCAACAGTGGTTGTGATATTACTTAGAAAAAGTTCTCATATGCACCATTACCACAATTACCATGTGCCATATCATTAGAAAAGCTTGTTTCTTTCAGTCCAGACAAGAGACAAAGGTACTCTCCTTTGGGACTTTTCTTTGCAATTCATCCTTTGCAAAGGTGATTATGTCTGGTGATTGAAGGTGTCTTATCTCAGATGGGGTTTAGGCACTTAAAATTATCAAAAGATCTGTTTTTCCTTTTTTTGAGGCACTATTACACAAGTAAGGTTGTGTAACTACTGTATGTTAAGTAATATTCATTTATCCATGGGAGTATTAGAGTATTAATCCCTACTCAGCAAAGTGAGATACTGAAAATGTAGAGGGCCTGGTATTATGTCTTTGGAAACCCTGCTGTGGTGTTAATATTGTATTATAATTATAGAAGGTATTGTCCTTGTTTTGCCTATAATCTCATGGTTCTCTTCACCCTATTTTTGCATATCAATTCCATGTATGTTTTTGCTCTTCATAGCCCTCCCCTTTGCCTCTTGGTAGGAAAATGTTCTTGAGGCTATCTGTAGCTAGTTTGCTATAGTATGTTTAGCATGTAGCTTCAAGCATCTGGGAGCACCCCTCAACCAGTAAGTACCAGCCAGTTTTCTTGCCAAATCTTTGGGAATTTTTCTTCCAGAAAGTTAGTTCGCTTGCACACCTGTATGTAATCCATGCTCTCTCCAGAGCTGACCTGTGTGATGGAGCCTCATTTCCCTCCTTGAGACTTTGTTTAATATGCTTCCCTTATATGGCCTTCTTTTCTTCCCATCACCACTCTCCTAAAAATTGCTAGGATTTTTCTAAGGATTATTCCAGATGGAATTAAGTGGCCATAGATCCTTTTCTTGGTATCTACTTCTGAGAAACCCAACTTAATATACCTGGAAAAGAGATGGAAAGAGGACTTCAATGGGGAACAACCTCAAGACAAGCTGAGATGAGGATCATATTTAAAATATAAGAGCTGTGAGTCATCAAGTAGCCAGAAATGCAGCCCAGGTGAAAATATCACACAGGAGATGATTAGATGGACAATGACCATGAGGTGGATAGAAATAACCACATTGATTCAAACATTAATAATTCATAATTAAATAAAGGCATCTAGAACTGATTGAGGCTGACTTTGTATTAGGTGCTATACTAAGAGTTTTAGCCCTTTAATACATTTTCCTCCTCAATCAGGACATAGAGCTTGTGATAGGACTTATTTTTCCCTTTTTGCAGACATGAAAACAGAGGCATTAACATTGTTAAAGAAGAGTCAAGAGAGACAATGTTAGGAACACCGTTGATATAATCAAGCTAATTTGATAACTGCTTTCACAAATTCCACATTTTAATGTACATCTTTTCTGTCTTCTCTATATGGGTATTTCTGTCTTCCCTATGCGGATACAGGGACACAGCAGGCAGAGTTAATATACAATGTAGTGTAGAATTTTTGATCTTTGCTGTCTGTCTCCCCACCACATTCCACCCCCACTGTCCTATCTTCCAACCTCAGTGATGTTAAGTGAAATTCTCCAGGTCATATTTCTAAAAAAGACAAGTTTGTTTTCTGATTCCTAGCAAAGGTATCTGCTGGAGGTTAGCTCAGTTGGCAGAGTGCTGCTCCACACATTCTCTGAGAACTGGATTCAATCCCTAGCACCACAACCGTGGAAGAAGGAAGTGGGAATCCACTCCCAAAGCAATACTGAACCAATCAGCCATTGAAAACCCTATGAGGGTCACTATGGGTTGGACTTGAATCAATAGCACCTAACAACAACAGCTCAGGTAGATTTCTTTCCAACAATATCATGCTTATCCAGTGTATCATAATGGCAAGTTCTGGGCACAATGAAAATTGGCTTAGAATTAGACAGCTATCCAAACATAAATTTCCATTTGCGATGCCAAAACCAACCATGTATAAACTCCAACTTTCTAAAGGAATGTTGAGAGTCAGCTTTTCTCATCATCTGTCTGCCAGCCCTCTGCCCTTTGGACTCAGCTGTATTTTGAAATGCTAATTTAGAATATTTCAAGTGGATATTAACTGAAAAATTATTAATAAGTACTTCTCAGGCTCAAGTGTAAATAGGCCCCATAGAAGACACAAAATTGTTTATTCAACATATATAAATATGTCATAAATGAACTAATTGCCTCCAGATTTGTGGCTTTTTCCATCCCCTGGAGATTGGTACATGAAGGAAAGAGGGTGTGGGACAGTAGACACTGTTACCTCTCAAGTGTATGCACAGACAGGGAGACATTAGCATCAGTAAATCCACAGAATGAATGAAAGTCATGAAAATAGGTTTTGTCCTCCTGGGTTGAAATCTGATCATACAAACAGAGTTAAGAGTAACTTGTACATAGGATGGATATCCTGCAAATTTATTCCTTCAGGAATCAGTGAGACAACCCTCCACACCCCTCTGCTATCTCATTTCTTTGACATGCAGGGCCATTAGTTCCCGTGGGAATTTACCCAAATGTTACCTCTTAATTAGAAACAATTGTCTTTCACCAGTGGGCTACTTACCTATCTCTTTTCATATCTGCTCTTTTCCTTTTCCTTGCTTTGCTATGATCCCTGAAAATTATATTTACCAAGCTACATGGTTCAGTTAAGGTGATGGGGTGCTATGGCAGGATATTGGAGCAAAAGAGGAAAAGCCAGCCTTTTTAGCTCCTCCTCTCCCTGGTTTGGAAGGCATCATCGAAGCTAGAGATGTATTTTGCATTATTCCATAGCCTTCCAGGCAAGGAATCCCTACCTGTGAGATTTCAGGGTCCCATTAGGTGATACCATATCCTGGACAATACAACATGATCTCTGCTTCATCAATCCCAGAAGTGGTGACAACCTTTCATCATTGCTATTGTTGTAGTTACCTCACTCTTCTTTTGTGCTTTGTAGCTTTTCCAACATCTCTGTTGCTTGTGTCCCCATCAGATTTCTCTATTGCACTATCATGGGCTCCTGTTCCTTGCCTGGTAAGCTGGTTTCAGCCATTTGTCCTTTTATCAGCATAGGAATACATATTATTCTTAACTGTAGTGTCTCCCTCAGATGAGCTTAGCAGAGTGTCTATCCTCACAAAATGCATCATGTTCTTATAGCAGGGTTGTTTTGTGTCATTTCTATAGAGATTAAAAGGGCCTTCCATCTTTTATGTGCGTGTGTGTGAGTTTATAAAGAATGTGTTGGTCAGCTTTCTGTAATGAATATCTGAGATACATGGGCATATAAAGACAAAATATTTATTTTGGCTTCTAGTTTTGGAGGTTTCAATCCATGGTTTTTTGGCCTCTCTACTCTTGGGCCAATGTCAAGGCAGCACATCATGGCAAGAAGACATTGCAGAAAGAGCCACTCACCTCATGCTGGTTGGAAGCAGAGAGAAAAGATGAAAGAGCCAGAGTTCCAGTATCCCCTTCAAGGGCAGGCTTCCATGTGACCAGATTTACAATTAGGTTCCAGCTTTTACAGGTTCCTCCACTTCCTGATCACACCACAGGCTGGGGGTCAAGTTTTTAACACATGGTACTTTGGGAGACATTCCAGATCCAAACTCTGGCAAAGTTTCCAAAACTTATCTATAAGACCTCACTTATCCAAGAAGAATCCTGAAGAATACAGAGTTGAACTCAGAGATGCCAAGAGAAATGGTCCAAAGTCTGACTCCAAATAGTCCAGGTATACATCCATGAAGAGCACCCTAGGGTGCAAATATATATTCTATTGGCTCTTAGATACTATGAGTGTAGATAACTGACTGCACAGTAGTCAAAAGAAGAACAAATGGAAATGCCAATAACTTCTGACATATGGTAGAAATGCTGATTGTAAACAGCGAGAAAATAACTGGAGCCAAGCTCTATGATTAAATATAATTTTCCCAAAGCCAAATAAATTAGGATCTTTTGATATTAGAGAAAATGAAATAGTCCATAAATAGGAATTATAATTCAGAATTAAAATCAAGACAAAGGAAATATATATACAATGCCTGTATGTGCCAGGAATCATTTGAGATATTAAATATGTTTTATGTCAATATCAAGGTACTGATAAAACTATTAGGTATATACCATTCTCAACATTTTTACAGGTAAGGAAAATGAGGTCCTTCAAGCCAAATATGTTTACTGGTGTCAAGTGTCTATGACAAAGCTCAGTGCAGAGATGTAAAAGCCTGGCCAATATCACTCAAAATCCTTTAGCTCAGCCACTGTTCCAGGTGGTAAAATTGTCATTTATAGTCATGTATTTCAGATTCTTCTGTTTTAAAATAAATAGTTGATTTTTCTATGTATTCACATTTTAAGAAAGTAGTTAAGCATATAATATATTATAGAAAAATTCCACTTTCCATAAAGTGTTTGTGGAAAATGACCGTTGGAAACTTTATATAACTAGGAAGTAGAAAAAAGAAAAGAAAAATAAAAAGAAAATGTAAAGTCAATGTGGCCACTAGGGAAATACTCAGATGCAGGCTGTCTACTGACCCTGATGGCAACCCATGCTGCAGTACAATCTCTAATTGTTCTTGGTGACCATGTATAAACCAAGTGGCCTGGCTTTCCTTTCCCTCTCCAAAAAAATCCACAATGTCTGGTGCTGTAGACTCAGAACAGCTTCAAACACACAAATACCAATCGCTTCCTCCACTGGTGAATGGAATTTAATCAGCCTCTCAAGCTAACCGAAAGTCACACAAAGGGTAATATTTGATGCGCTTAACAAGAAACCTTTATGCAACTGTTCACATCAGTCAGAATTAGGATAATACAGTGCTATTTTTACTTCATCTAGGCTTTTTGCAGAAACCTTAGAAGGCTTATGATCAGTGCTGACTGTCCATAGATCGCCTTCTGCCCTGCGTCGGGACGCTCTGCTGCGTCCATGAGACCTAAGAAGGCCATCCACCTGGCTGTTCAAACAAGGCCAGATTCATTTCTTTTTCCACGGAAATAAGAAGTGAGAGTGGCACAGCTTAATTCCTGCTTCCCTCTCTTTTATCTCTCCTATCCAGGGAGAGGCTTGAGCCTCATCAAAAAGTGTGTTGTTTGTTGATTAATTCAATATTTCTGAAGAATTTATTCCATATCAATTGTAGTGCTAGGCACTGTAGGGATAATACGAACAAGATATAGACATATTTTTAAGAGCTTGCCTAAAAGAGGGAGAGAATAAATTTAAGCCACAATTCTCAAGCATATCAGACTCTTCCTCATTTCTTAGCAACCAATCATTGAGCCTCTTTACTTCTACATAATCTCTCTTCCATTTCCTTATCTATTATTGTGCCTCCTGGTCTGGGTTATGACCAGTCCTCACCTAGACTACTGTTATGATTCTTAACATGCTTTTTGGTTTTTAATAATAGAATTATAAAATGCACAGCAAAAGTGTACAAGTCACAAATATACAACTCAATGAATCATTACAATGTGAATTTGCATGTCTAATACTTCTACCTGTATCAAGAAATGGGTGAAATATTTTCATTGTTATAAGATATTTTTGTTTTGTTGTTGTTAAAGTGCCATTGGTTCTGGTCCGACTCATGGAGACCCTATGTATAATACAATGAAACTCTACAGGAGACTGTGCCACTATTGTTAGTGCTTCTCTGCTATTCATAAGGCTTTTGATAGCTGATTGTTTCAGGAGTGGGCTACTGGATCCTTCTCCCAAGCCTCCAGCACCCAGTATTCTCAGATAGTCTCCCACCTAAGTACTAACCAGGCCCAGTCCTCCTTAGCATCTGAGATCTGACAAGATTATATGCCAGGGTGGCAGGGCAATAGACTAAGTATTCAATATATGAATTTTACATAATTAATTTTCCAGTGTACACTTGATGAACATTTAGTTTGTTTTTATATTAAAAATAGTAGAAATAATATTGTTATCAATTTCTCATACATCTCTTTTTAAGTATATATCTGTGTGTTCATGTTGGGTAATATGTCTAGAAGAAGAGTTAATGATTAGAGGCATATTCAGTTTACTAGCATAGTTTCTGGCGTTTATATTTCTGGTGGCAATCTGGGACAAATTTTAACAACTGCTCTTGCTCCATAAAAAATCATTCTTTATTCATTTTCTGAAATACAAATATGATGATGTAATATCCCTGTTCAGGAGCTGCTCATTGGTCTTACAATAATGTTCAAAATTCATTAATGCCCCAAAGGCCTCCAGGATCTGCCCTCACCTACCTTTCTAGACCAATTTTGCATGTCTCTGCATCTGGTTTTCTCCATACAGACTGTGCAAACATCTCCCAGTTTCACATGCATATTATATTCTCACCCATTAAGCTTTAATTTATCACATCTGAGAAATTTTCCCAGAATCGCCTGTCTGATAACTCTTTCTTCTTCCTCCTCCCAACTTGCTGTTACCTAGCACATTAACCCTTAGATTCCCATCATTACACAGATGTCTTCCAGCAATGGTATCAGTCTCATATGTTTACCTGTTTGTTCTTTGTCACCCTCAGGAGAGTTTAAACTCCAGAAGACTTGGAATTTTCCAATTTGTTCTGAAACAGAGTCCATAGCAAAGAATTATGGCAGCCCAAGAAAGATAAACCAAGGCAGACCTATATTTCTGAGTTAAAGAGTTATCCGATCCAAAATTAGAATCAGAACTTTACCAACTTAATAGACATTTTTTCTCTCTCTCTTTTCCTCCAACAAAGATCAAGAATCAAAGAAACATCAAATAAGCCTACAGCAGACAACCCAAATAAATAAGCTTTTCTTCTTTGTAGAACGATATCTTTTGTTGTCTTGTCAGAAAATAGCTCTCAGAACAGGGTGTACAAATTGGCCTTTGGAAACTCAGTGCATCTCCTGGAGCTCACCTTTATTTCTGAATGTTTAGTCTAGCATTTGTGACAAGCTGTGTCTTACAAAGGGAATCTAAATTCCTTCTTCCCTCAAAAGGGGGAAGAGGAGATGCTGATATTATAAACTTTTGGTAAGACAGGAATGAAAACATGTAATTTTAGTTTTCATGTCTGGCATAAACCATAAATATCATTTTCTAGAAGTCACTCACAGTGTTTCAGAATCTAATGATACTATATGTAATTAATTTCCAACATCTGGAAACCATTGTACCTTATGTAGAAAACCAGACACTGTTCATACACAACTTAGCAAATCTACTCTTTCCCTCATGTTCTCCATTTATATCTATGCACCCACACACATGCACACACACACACACACACACACACGCGCGCGCGCACGTGCGCGCTAGTTCAGGCCCTTATAGCCAAACTGAGAGAAAACTTAGTATTTGTCTCCATGTATGTTTTTTTTTTTGCAGAATTGGCTTTCTGTATCATTTCCATCCTTCCACCTAAAGAAGCTGAAAAGGGTATAACCCCACTAAATGTGCCCTTAACTTAAGCAATAGTTCTATGGGAGTGAAATCAATTTTTCATTACTCAGGAGATGGTTGAAAGTACTGACTCAAAAACCAGATCACCTGTGTTCAAATGTATCAATTCTTTGTCTCTGCCACTAAGTTTGAATTGTTGGACAGAATACTTAACCTGACTGTGCTGGAATTTCCTCATCTGTTTCATGTGTTAATATGTGTAATTTTTAAAAATAATTCACAACACATTTCTATTTAAAATATATTTTAAGTAAAATTTGTATCATCAAGTTTGGCTATTATTATTATTGTTAGATGCAGTCTAGCCTTCATTGCTGCCAAGGGACACTCTGGTTATACTTCTAGGATGGATCTCTGGGTTCTTTTGGCAGTCCATGGCATATTCAATATTTGTCTCCAGCACCATAGTTCAAAAGCATCAATTCTTCCCATCTCCCTTATTCATGGTTCAGCTCTCACAAGCATATGATATGACTAAAAATATCATGGCATGAGTCAGGCACACCTTCATCTTTAATGTGACATCTTTACTTTTCAACACTTTAAAGAGATCTTTTGCAACAGCTTTTCCCAATGTAATGAGCATTTTGATTTCTTGACTGCTGGTTCCGTGGATGTGGATTGTATAACCAAGTAAAGCAAAATCTTGGACAATCACAATGTTCTCTCCATTTATGATAAAGTTTCTTAGTGACCAAATTGTAAGGATTTTTGTTTTCTTGATATTGAGGCACAATACATACTGAAGGCTGTGTTCCTTGATCTTCAGCAGTGTTATTTACCAAGAAAAAAGAAAGAAACTACAGCCATGACTTTCATTCTTCCTCTGATGCTTGTTTTGTGGTAACTCAAATTATCTTTTAGAAGTAATAAATAATAATAATAATAATAATAATAATAATAATAATAATATCTAGTTCCATATAGTAACTGATATTGAATTCACACACTATGCAATAAAACCACTAGATTTTGAAGATATAAAGGCTAATAAGAAAAAATAAAATTCTATCTTTGTGAAAAAAAATGTCATATGGGGCCATATGGTGGTGGACATTTGAGAAAACATAGAAAGTGAGTCCAATTTAGATGCATTGTCGTGGTCCTATACAGAATGACCAGCCTGAACCAGTATTTCCCCAAATGAAGGGCACATATACCCATGAAGCATGGGATGTATTATGGGCAATATAACACATTAAAAATAACACCATTCCCATTATGAATTTCCTTCTTCGGTAATATTTTAGCTCTTCCAATTCCATGAAATAGTCTCAGTTTGGTTGTGTCTATTAACACCTTTCCACCAGGCAATGGCTTCCATGTAGAATTAGACATCATCTGTCTACATTACAGATAGTGCACTTCCTGAAACAATCCCTGAACAATCAGCCATTAAAAACTCTATGAGGGCTGCTGTGAGTGGGATCCTACTCAATAGCACTTAACAACAAAATCATTTTAATTGTAATTGTTTTAAGGATGGTTTCCTTTTCTCTCTAGATAGTTTTCCATTCATGACTGGAACATAAATTTTCTTTTAAAATAAATGCATTTAAGTTTGTGAATGTCAGAAAATCTATTAGGTAAATAACCTAGGGGTGACTTGGGGACAGAAAACATGAAAAATGTTGTAGCCAATGGTCTGAATCAAGTGTCCACAAGGGAAAAGAGAGGAGAATATATTAGAGATATGTTTAGAAAGTACAATAAAAAGAAATTCATGATTTATTTGGGAAGGTAAAGCTACAGATGGACAACTGGGAAAGTGATTACCAGCCTCAACTAAATGTTTAGGAAGTACAAGATATCTGAAGAGTTATCTGCCAGGTTGATGTTGACCTTAAAGCTGGCATGTGGGAAGCCCATTGAGAAATACAACATAAAACTCATGCACCGTCTCTCTGTTTGCAGTTTCTTGGCAAACATTATCTCTGCATAATTCCTCATTTTTCTTGGAATATTTTTATGGAGTTCCGCAAATCAGTGCCCTTTCTAAGGGTCTCAATAATCAGCAATAATTATTCTCCCCTTTCAAAATTACAAAGTTTTTGTCATTTTTAACCAAAGTGTCCTTAGAATGTGAAAGAACTCTAGTGAAGTCAAAATAAATAAATATACAAGTCGCTTGATATTTAATCCCCCAAAATGAGACTTACTGTCCAACAGATTATTATCATTTCACTCTGTACATAATTTCTGAGTTCTTCTCTTCTTTGCTGTAGGAGATTAATTTACTGTAGGTAGTTATTAGATTTCTCGAGTACTATTGTTTGGATTTGGAATGTTCCCAAAAGGCCCATGTGTTAAAAGCTTGCTCCCCAGAGTGGTACTATTGAGTAGTAATGGAAATTTCAAGAGGTGAGGGTTATTGTGAGGGCTTTGGTTATGGGTGCTATACCCTCAAAGGGGATAATAGGATCTCGGACCTCCCTCTTCCTTTCTCTTTGCTTCTAGAATGTCATGGGGGGGCAGCTTCCTCTGCCACACACTCCCACCATGACATTCTGCCTTGCCACAGTCTCCAAAGTAATGGGGCAAACTGAATATAGACTGAAGCACCCAAAACTGTGAGCCAAAATAAATCTTTCCTCTTTTTAAAGCACTTACCTCAGGTATTTTGTTACAGCAATGGGAAGCTAATATGATAAGCACTGTCATTTATTAACAGTAATGACTTAGGACATAAATGAGCATAATGCAATCTCTTTGAGTTTTAATATTCACAGGAAAATAGTGCTTATTCTATATACTAGACAGAGTAGTTGGAAATATCTAACAGTCATACAGAACAAATACCAGTAATTTTGATGAAAGCAAACAATGAGAACATTTTTTGGTCATTCTGTTAGTCGATAATATTTTAAGCTCATAGTCATTCTCATCTGCAATGAAATCCATAGTCACCAACTGAGATACTCTCTCTTTGGAGAACCATTTTACTTAATTCTAAGACAATAAATGAAAACTTTCTATTCATTCATAGTCATCTGCCTATGTCTAGAGCAATGCTCTTGATGTGGAACCATTCATGTTTTGGGCTAGATGAGTCTCTGGTGTAGAGACGTGTTCTGAGGATTGTAGAGTGTTTACCAGCATTCCTGGCCTTACTATGTCAATGCCTGAAGCATCTTCTAGTTGTGACAACCCAACATGTCTCCAAATATTGCTGAATATACCCACATAGTGCAAAACAGTCCACCACTAAGACTATTTTTATTCATTTATGCTACACTTCTTTCATTGTATTGAAGTTTACTTTTAAGTCTATATACACCAATAGGTTAGAAATAATCTAGATGCCACAGGCCCCTGTGCATTGGGTGTGCTCATTTCTTTTCTGGATTTTTCTAGACAACACCTACCATAGGAATAAGCACCAAGTTTTATTCACATCCTTCCTGCATTTCAAAAATGCAACGAGGAGTTAGCATAGAGAAGTCTTAAGGAAATTTCCTTAGGGATCAAATGATGAATTATCTCTCCAAAAGCAGCAGACAAAGTGTGCATTTTTCATACCAAATTCACTGTAAGACATGAAAGGGACTCTCAATGAAGAATGTTTTAGAAATGAATCAGTGAATGAATGGATAGACAGATGAATCACACAAGACAGCTCCACATTCATAGGGCCAGGTATACTCACGTGTGTACATCACTGATCTCCCCCTGGAATTACCATGACTAAAAACAGCTGAGCTACTAACTTTCTGCCTGAAATTCTAAACAAGATTCCAGGTGAGGAAGCATCCTTGGCAGGGACCCAGCACACCCAGCAGTGGTTCACAGGAGGAAATCTTCACAGAACTAAGAGAAAATCTTATTCATCCTAGTGGAACTAATCTGTGACTAGAAAAAAAATATCATCTCAAGTCACCATGGTTGGGCAGGAACAGGAAGGACTGAAGGCAGACAATTTAATGCCAAAGAGTTTCACAGAGGCATTTACCAGGACAAGTATTTGCTGCCAGGACAAGTTGTTGCTGTTAGAAAGCCATGGAATAGGCCTCCCTGTTGGATCAGGGGCAGAACGTTTTAGGTCTAAAAGACCTCTTGGGAGAAATGAATAAATGTGGAACACCACAGAGATTTTCTATTTAATTCCTTTCTTATAGGGAAATTTGACATTTCTGAATTGACTGAGATTCTGATGGGTTCTTTATGAAATTCAGACACTTTGGTGGCCTGCATCAAATATAAGAGATCAACATTTCCTGGAGAGGATCTTCTACCACCATTGACTCAGAATCAAGCTCACGTCTTCAAGGGCAATTTTCTGGGGGGTGGGTAGTATGGGTAGAGATTCTTTGATATTTGAATTCAATAAATTTTAATATTGAGATTTTGTCATTCTTAACTAAGCTAAATCATATTCAAAATTTATGATCTGTCTTAAGCCAAAAATGCTAACTCATTCCCTGTACTCAGAGTACTTCTTACATCTATCAATATTCTCTCCTGTAGTGATTTTATTTGTCTCCATCTATGTTACTTTCATCAGATTGAAAGTTTTGTCTCCTTTTTTATTTCATTTTACAGAAACATTAAACCCAAGGCCCAGTACATGATAGTGAAGTACTACCAATGAGCTGTACCCTAGGACTGTTATCTTTTGTTGCTGTTTGTTGTTTATCTTGAGAGAGGGTCTCCCTAAGTTTCACAGGCTCCCTCTAGAATCCTCCTGCAATCTTTCTGCCTCATCCTCCTAAGGCATTGGGATTACAGGTGTGTGCCAAGGTGCTAGATCAGATTTAATTTTTTGAGGGCAGAAATAGTGGTATCATCATCAGTGTGAATAGCTGAAAATAAAGACAAAGAGAAAAGAAACTATAAGATTTGTTCAACATGTGCCAGGAGCGGTGGCGCACACCTGTAATCCCAGCGGCTCGGGAGGCAGAGGCAGGAGGATCGCAAGATCGAGACCAGAGGCAATCTGCGTAACTTAGCGAGACCCTGTCTCAAAAAGTAAAAAAATGGGCTGGGGGTGCAGCTCAGTGGTCCAACACTTGCAGAGCATGCAAGTGTGAAGCCCTGGGTTCAATCCCCAGTACCACACACACAAAAAAAAATTTGTTCAACATCACTATAACCCATTTAATGTGCATAATATTTTATAAAGAAAACATCACATTTAATTCTCAACTTCTTATGGGCCATTATTAGATATTGGTGTATTAATTTTTTTTGAGACAGGGTCTTAATTTCCTGGTCTGGCCTTGAATGCCTGGGCTCAAGCGATTATCCTGCCTCAGCCTCATGAACAGCTGAGATTACAAGTGTCACCACATGCAGCTAGTTGCATTAAACATATAAAATAAAATGGAAGAGAAAAGATCAAGAATACGTCAAATAGTAACAGAAATTAGCACCAAAATTTTTTAATGAATACCAGAAGTATGTACAAAGACCTGAATTCAAGGCTCAATTTTGTATCCTGTTTTTCTATTTTCTATTGTAGTGATTTTGAATCATGTTATCAGTCTATCAAGCCACTCTGAGTCAGAAATGACTCAAAGGCACCTAAGAACAACAACAACAAGTGAATCAAATACAATGATTAAGAAGATATGGTATTTAGTAGGGGCTCATTCTCTTCTCCCATTAATACTCATTTTTTAATGGTAAGGACCAGAAAGTTAAATAAATAATTAAATAAATAAATATTCAGAAGTTATCTAGAACAAAACCAGATAATAAATCTACCTCCTTGATTATAATTCCAAATGCTATTTGAATCAGGGCAAATTTATTGCTTGTCTTTTTAAAAGTGGCTCTTAAATTACTATGTTAAGTCTAGTTATTCCATGACCTTTTTTAAAATTTCACTGCACATTTGTACAAATCCATGGCTTGTACTTCATATTCTATGTACTTAGAAAGATACCATGACATTAAGTATAGTTAGCTAACACTAAAAGAGTTTATTGGAAATCCTCACCTTGAAACTCTTGGCACCTCAGTGCATCTTTGAGATAGTAAAAATGGTATAGATTGGAGTTGATTGCACTGCTTTTAAGTGTAAGGGGAGATTGAAGTTTTGATGAATCAAAGTTAGATTCCAAGGTTTTGGTTTGGGTAATTTCAATATGGTGGCTTCACTTAATCAATCAGAGGACACAGAGAGCAAACAACTTTGGGGAATGAACATACAGGATGAAAGATTGCATTTGGCCGTGCCAACATTCAAGTCATTATAAGAAACCTAAGTGGAGATTTCAAATAAGCATTTGAATTAATAAATCTGGAATTTAGCCAAGATGTTACAGATGGAGATATAAATTTGGAGTCATCATCACTGAGTTAGGATGTGAAGGCATGGGGTTGACAGAACTGAGATGTTAATAATAATGAATTTTGTTCATTGTGATGATGAAAAAAACTATAGCGTTCTTAAAGGCCAACATATCACCTCTCACATTCCCTGTGCACAAAATCCTTTTATTTGAATGCTAAATTATCTTTAGCTAGATGCCAATAGCTTGTGATTCAATCTTGCCTGTTATTCTAACAGAGTATTTCAGCCAAGTTGCCATTCCTCCAAAGCATTCTAAGTGACTTTGAATATCTGAAGTTGATTATGAATGCTGAAGTTGCTAATTATTTTGTACTCCAATGTGTTTACTCTATTTTCAAAGATTTTTAAACATCCATTTAAGGTCTATTTTAGTTAAAAAAGTACTCTGAATTTCCAACATATAAAATTTTCACTGAAATCAGCTTTAAGATATCACATGCTCTTAAATCACTATGGATGCCATATCAAAATTAATTATTATCAATAAATCCACAAACACACATATTTACACACACATGCAGTCAGGAGGGCCAATCCCTGGAGAAAGACATCATGTTTGGGAGAGTGGCAGGTCAGCGAAAAAAAGGAAAACTCTCCACCAGATGGATTGACACAGTGTCTGCAACAATGGGCTTAAACATAAATAAGATTGTGTGCCTGGCACAGAATTGGGAAGTGTTTTGATCTGTTGTGCATAGGGTCGCTATGAGGCAGACTCGACTGGATGGCACCTAACAACAACAACACACACATGGAGATAAACACAGCTTTAACTGAGAATCTGGATCATCTGTGAGGAACTGGAGAAGACTCCTCTTTACATAACTTTTCTATAGATGGCTGTGTGCATGGAGGGAGTAATATTTAGCATATTATTCTTGGACACATTCCCAAATATTTGTATTCAATATTTAATACTTTTGTAATACTGGTGATGCTTCCAGGATCACATCTTGAGAAGCACTATCTTCTTTTCACAGAAACTTCACCACATTGAATTTTCCTTATGGCATATTTCCAAATAGTATATTAAGATCTTTTCACTTATGGACAAGATCTTGGACCTTACTAACTAAAGCAGACCCTGTTCCAATTTCTCTTTAAGACAGAAGGATTTATTCACCAGCTTCTGTGTGTACTATCAACAGACAGCCCGCCATTGTCAAACATCTTGAGGAATTGCCCCAAATGAAGACAGTTATCTTGTTAAGGTCATGCCTTTTCCCTTGGGGACAGCATACATCTAGCAACTTTTCCATGGAAGAGAGCACGATCTACTTCATCCTAACTTAAGACCATCCTGAAGTCCTCAATTCAAGAAAAGCTCTGAATACAGATCTGTATCTAGATCACTACTCGACGGCACCTAACAACAACAATAACATCTAGATATCTGTTTCTGAGAACTCAAATTAAGCAGATGCTATTTGATACACAGCCATGATTCACATTTGTTTAAAGTCATTTATTATTCCAAATATCCAGAATCAGAGCAATTCAGGCTGTGAGTTGTTACTCTGTTTTCCAGAAAGCTGAGAGTTTAAGAGTCAGGAGCTAATTTCCACTGCTGGTACTCCAAGGCAAGTTGAGTTATAAGCATCAGAGAAAAAATGGAATACCGTAGAACTTGGTATAGCCCATATGTTCTCACTCATACATGGGAGCTGAATTTCCCTTAAAGGGGAACAAACCCTATACATAAGTTGATCTATAAAAATGCACAGTTAATCTTAGTGAAGAAAGGACAATATGAAGAGTAGAAAGAAGGAGGGAGGAAACTAGCAAAGGGAAGCAAAATTGCAGAAGGTGGGATGGGGAGGAGAATCAATGTAGAGGAATGAAGGGAGGGAGGATAATCTCAATGTAAATGATGCAACTTCATGAGTACATGAGAAAAATAGCAGAATATAACTCAAATATGCATAGGAGTTTTACTACACATTGTTCAAAAGTTTCCATAAACCTTGTAAGTTAATAAAATAACCACAAGTGTGGTAATAGTTCCATAATGGAAAAAGACAATGGTATATTACTCTGTACCCCACCAATGTTTACCAATAAAGGGAGAGAGAAAAAGAAGAACGTGGTGTATCCCAGAATTGAATGAGAGTGTGAACCCACGTGGAGGACTTTGAGAAGATTTGATATTTCCTGATATAAAGCTAGAAAGTTACGTTTAGTTTATATTGGTCTCTCTTCTGCCACTTCATGAATAACTGAACTGTGTAGACTTAAAGGTAGACAAAGGTGGCAGCAGTAAATTTTACCAGTGTCCATGATCTATAACAGTGTCAGATTGAGGTAGGTAGTGATTACTTGCTTTGAGAGCAGATCAATATCAAGTATATGGTTGCCAAATTTGAAAGAGTACACGTGTGCCTCTACTATTCTGATTCTTGAAATACCACTATTTGAAATGTACTTTAAGATAGAAAAAGTATATAAATTGTTAAGGTCATTAAAAATAAAAATGTAAGACAAAGTGAATATGGTTTATGCACAAAAGGGAATTTCACAAGAGAAGATAGCTCTTGATCATGGTGAAGCAAGTTCTAAATCCTGGAATTAATCCTAATGTTCATGTTTAGAAATGATTCAGTCTACATACAGCCTATCTCTTTCATACTTTATTCACTCCTATTGGAAAATGGACATAATTTCTCTCATTAAACTTTTCATTTTCATCAAATTAAAGCAATACAGAAAGGGAACCAAATAGCTACAATAAATAAAAGAAAGTAATAAACATTCCAAAGGAGCAACATAGAATATTGGGTGAAGATTGATTCTTTCACCTAGAACAAAACAAAATAATCTCATGAGGGAGTAACTTTTGACCCAGTCTTTGATGGATATACAATCTTTGTGTATGCAAAATTATACCAGTGCTTTTATGTGCTTTCTAGAGAAAGTGCAATAAGCCATAATTTCACACATTCATTTTTAGGGTAGTCACTGTGTGATACAGGTACATTATTTGATGTTATGGATACATCAGAGAATCAGTTTAATAACAATCCTGTTTTCATGATATATCATACCAAAATGTGATACTAAGCTAATTACTAAACTCATTTTTTTAAAAAATGTAACATAGATAAGTATTATAATCTATTTATATAGCCTTATGGCTTAAACATGGATTTTTTCAGTTTTGTCATTTTAATGTTGCAAATAAACACACTTGTATGTAATGGGAAGTCTGTATTCAGTGCAATTTATTCCAGGCTGTGGAACAGAAGGGCAGAAATTAGGATTGGGCAGAGATACAGGGGGTGGGCTACAGCAGACTCAATGGAGGATTAACCCATCCACACAGGGAAATCTAGACCTTGGGTGTCCCTTCTAGGTTGTGTCATTGTTGGTGAAGTTTAGAGGACAGACATTAGATCCTTATACTCATCACTCTGGATATGAAATTGCTACCAGGAAAGAGATATAATATTGGGCAGTTATACCTGGCTTTGTGACATTCCAGAGGACTCAGCTTTGAGGTTGTCACAGCAGGCAATAAACACACTAACAGTTGGAGAAATGATTGCTTCACTTCTGAAAAGGTACACTAGACAGCATATCACAGCCTGTGCTGTAATGTCTAATACAATTGCTTTCCCTGTTAACAAAAGCCTTATTTCTGATTGTGCTCCAGACCTCAAGATGTTTTCTTAAAGTATGCTTTTGTGAGAATTTTTTGCTCTACTTAATTTCCTGATCACAAAAATTTGTGGCATGTATGTACTGAAATGAGTTCCCCCAAAGTTCATATGTAACACTCAGCTTCCAGTGTGATCATATCTGAAAGTCATACAGTGGGGCCCTAATACAATATGACCAATGTTCTTATAAAAAAAGGAAGAGACACCAGAAATGCACACACATAAATAAGAGTCCATGGGAGGACACAGTGACAAGGCATCAATCTGCAACGCAAGCAGAGAGATCTTAGGAGAAACCAAAGCAGCCAACAACTTGATCTTGTATTTCTAGTCTCCGAATCATGCGAAAATGCAATTTAGTTATTTAAGCCAGCCCGTCTATGGTATACTGTTATGACAGCCCTACCAGAGTAAGACAGGTAGCAAGAAGTTAAAATAAATGTTTTTATATATCAGCAATATGAACATTCAATGATCGACATAAGGCTTATGTTCCATGTTTGCATTTCTAACTTAGAATCTGAAAAACCAAAGGGTGCAAATATTTCTTCATTTACAATTCAATTCATTTGAAAATCTTCCTGAGCTGGGTGTTGTGACATATTCTTGTAATCCCATCATTCAGGAAGCTGAGGCAGGAGGATCATGAATTCAAGGCTAGCCTGGGCTGCATAGCAAGACCTTGTCTCCAAAATCACAAGCAAATAAATAACAACAACAACAACAAAAAAAACAACTTCATAAAATGAAAATTTAAAGGGGTTGATTCTAAAATGAAACATAATGCCTTTCATAGTTATATAGTAATCAATATTTCTAGGTCTATCTAACCAAAATTCATGTCATCAGAATATTCATATGTGGTTATACATTTATAGACCCATAAAAGTATATATGTTCATGTATGCAGATATGGTATTATATGCACATTTATCCTAGATTAAAAATAATGCTGTTTTTCATTAATTATGCATTTTTAAAACATGTTATGTCTACTAGTAATACAAACATGAGTAAAGTGTCATTTCCATGTGTCTGTGATCAACTTAAGAAGAGAGGAAACGCAACATTTGTCATAGTGGAAATGCTAGAATCTCCCTATTTGATTTATCTGCAACTAGCCTTGGTTGCCCCCACCCTACCCTCCTCTCTGAACCCAGATAATCCTTCCAAACTGCTTGCACATTTGGTCCTTCCTTAACCCTGTTTCCATTTCCGTGAGGTACTTCACACTGCCTCGGGACTCTGCCAGCAAGAAGTCCATCACTGGATGCAGCCCCTTAAATTTGGAGCTGAATTGTGAGCCAAATTAACCTTTCTCCTTTATAGAAGAGCCAGCCTCAGATATTTCATTCTAGTAACAAAAATTGAATTATTGCTGGATTCTTTTTATTACCCAGCATTCTCTCACTTATCCTTTTATACCCAAGACACCACCATGCTCCTGTCTGCCTGTTTCTTTGTTCCTGAGTCTACGTGCACCATAGAAACCACAAGAAGTCCTATATTCTTCATCCTCAGGAGTTTTACAAGTCTTTGCACATAGGAGTTTCACAATTCAGGCTCCTTGATTTGAACCGATGGAGAAATAGTAAAGCGCATATATATTTTATCAGTTAATGTTTTGTCATAAATTCCTATCATTTTCCAAGTGCAACTCTCAAGTTCAAAATGAAAAATTTTGTTTTTTCAATGATAAAATTATATGTATATCCCTTTATCTTCAGATGGTCATATTTAACACTACACTGAGCCTGAGCAAAGATTTAAGCAGTTGAATAGTCACTAGGGGTCGCTCTTACAATTTTGAATCTTGCAAACGACTGTAGGTTATTTTCTTTAAAATTATTTAATTTTAACACTTCCCTCCCTGAAACATATAAAGGTTACTCTGATGCTACCTGATGGACATGTCTGCCAAATAAATTAACTAAAAGCTACATGTACATCTTTTGTTATTAATTATAGTCAGAATGGTTTTCCTTGCTTCCTTTACAGTAACAGTTAAATAACTGGAAAAAATGATCCTCTAAGCACATATTAATGAAAAGCAAAATAATATTTCATCAATTATTTTCTCCCTAGAAAATTTCTTAATGTTCCACCATGTGTAGCAGGTTTTTTAAAAGGTGCTGGGCTGCATTGCTCCTCAAGGTAGAGAAGCTCTTCCCCTGGATGCAGTGCTGAATTACCTGTCAAAACGCAGGCACAAGGCTTGGCTCTTCAAACCACCATGTGTCATTCCAGCAGGAGTCTAAATCACTAACAGACTGAAAGGAAACCCACAGGCATTTGCACATGACAGAGGAGCAGCACAAAGAGAAACAAATCTCTTTTTAACTGTTTTGTGATCATCTCTATTCTTGTACCCACTCCCATACCTTCCAGATAATTAGTACGTGACAATCTATCAAGGCTCTTCAGGCTAGCAACAGCTCAAGTGTCTGGTGTTTGGTTTCCCATCTTCCACCTGCGAGCATTTAAGGATGTACAGTAGAAGGCTGGGTAGAATAGATGCCAAGTTCTGGACAGAGCAAGTTATGCCTTCACTTGTCATCTGTAGGCAGATGACCAGGAACATGCTCTCAGTAAGAATGAGCCCAGGTAAAGATGGAATAATTGCCTTTGAAAAATAAGTTTGAGGGTCTAGGGATGTGGCTCAGCAGTAGAACATTTACCCAGCATGTGCATGGTCCTGGGTTTGAACCCCAAGACTAAAAATAAATAAATAAATAAATTAATTAATAAATAATAAATTGAGAATGTAGAATGGCTGAGAAAAATCAACATAAATTTTAAAGACAGAGAACAAAATTAGAACTCTGGGATTTAACTCAGTTTGTGGAATGTCACTCTGCAGTCTCTGAGGTCTCGAGTTCGATTCCCACACCACAAAAATGAGAGAAGGATGTGGCAACCCACTCCAGAGGTAATCCCGAAACAATCAGCCACTGAAAACCCTGTAAGGGTCGTTATGAGTCGGACCTGACCGGACGGCACCTAACAACAACAACAACAACAAAATTAGAATGCCATCTCAGCTACTCAAAAGCAAGGTAGCCGTGAAAAAGTTGTAAGCTTCAATTTTCTCACTGTTTTAATGAGAGTAAGATAAGGACAAAATACACATACACATACATTCATATGTACATAGATACACATCTAATTTATAAGTGCATATACTGCATATATACATGCTTATACATATATGTTTGTGTGTACCTAATTATAAATACCTGGCTCCAGACCGGAGTTCAAAAATTTTCCTTTCTTATTCCTATTCCTCTCATGATTCCTGAGCAAAGCATATCTCTATAATAAAAACTCAGGAAATATTGACCCAATATACAATTGGAGTACAAGATAGGATATTTAAAATTGGATCTCTCCCAGATATCCCAAGATGTTTAGTTATCATAATAATATGGAAAAACCTGATTTCCACTCATTCAATCTCTCTGAAAGGCATCATAACCCATTTATTGACTTCTTATTCGAGAAGAAATAAAAAACTGGGCACGGTGGCCCACACCTATAATCCCAGCAGCTAGGAAGGTGGATGCAGGAGGATGGCAAGTTTGAGGCTAGAGTCAGCCCAAGTAACTTAGTGGGACTCTTACTCAGGATACAAAATAAAAAATGGGCTGGGGGTGCAGTTCAATGGTAGAAATCTTGCAAAGCATGCATGAGGCACTATGTTTAACTCCCAAGTATTAAAAAAAGAAAGAAAGAAAGAAAGAAAGAAAGAAAGAAAGAAAGGAAGGAAGAAAAGAAAAGAGAAAAAGAAATACCATATTCCAACTGAATGTGAAGTCAGGTCATCAAATTTTGGGTATAAACTGGAGTACTGGTCCTGACAGACCCTCTCAGTGGGATCAACTGCATTGAACATAAGAAAACAAAACCCACAAGCCAGAGGCATCTTAGGTCAACAATAAGGGAAAAGCTGAAGACCAGTGTCAAGATTGTCTACAAAGAGATGATCTTTGCAGACTCTGCAGCTGGGCTCAGCTGACTCTGACTGCCTCATGCTAGTGTTAACTTTATATCCAGCCATGTGTTTCCTCCAGTCTCAGCCTACAGAATCTGGGAAGAGAACTGTAACGAAAGCTGCAAAGCATAGACAGGGCTATTTAAAGAATTTAGTATCCAGCACTGAGAATAAAACCGCATGAGCAACGTCAGAAAGATATTCAAGGAAGTGTGCTGATTGTACCTCAGAAGCACTTCCTAAAGAAGCATGAAAAAACCACTCTTGCTGTAATCTTTAAGATCTCAAAAGACAAACATTCTACCTGGAAAGGCCTTCTCTTACACGTCTTTGTATGGTCTCAAGGATTTTGTACAAGTGGTGCTGTTGTCTTGGATAGAGATACCACAGAGCTACTGTGGATGGGGAAGCATAGAGATTTTATTTTATTTTATTTTATCTTATTTTTGTATTTGGGGGTCTAACTCAGGGCCTCACCCATATTCTGCAATTGCTCTGTCACTGGGCTGCACCCTCAGTCCCTTTTATATTTTTTATCTTGAGACAGGGTCTTGCTAAGTTACACAGACTGCCTCTGGTCTCGAACTTGTAATGCTCCTGCCTCTGCCTCCCAAGTTGCTGGGATTAAAGGTGTGAGTCACCACACTCACATGAAGCATTGAGTTTTGAGATGGAGAGAACTATATCCATTACACTGCTTCATTTCTAAGATGATGTTCTTATTCTATAACATGAGATAATAGCACCTCCTTATCACGAGTTTTGGCAAAGATGAAAACCAAACCTAAGTAATACTGTATTTGAAGGTGGGCACCGTGCCTGACAGATATCAAGCATTAAATAAATAGCACTTGCTGTCATTAATAATATGATCATCATTAATACTATGAAATAACAACAAAGAAAATCTTTCATAATATTCTTAGGTGATTTCATGAGGAGTTGAAAATATTGATCTTTCTACTCTGCTTGCAATTCTTAGAACAGATATTAACACAGGGAAGTGTAGTGGCCTGTCCTTATTCTTTTGCACTATTTGAATGAATTTCTAAGAAAAAGGCTTAAAACCAAAATTTCTCAGTATACAAGGCTTATATCAACTTGAGTCTAGAGACAGAGGGATGGGAAAGTAACTTGTAAGATTCCTTGGAACCTTGTTGTTCTTGTTGTTAGGTGCCATCAAGACCAGTCCGACTCATAGAGACCCTATGTACAGCAGATCTAAACACTTTTTGATTCTGTGCCAGGCACAAAATCTTATTTACATTTAAGCCCATTGTTGCAAACACTGTGTCAATCCATCTGGTGGAGGGTTTTCCTTTTTTACGTTGACCTGCCACTCTCCCAAACATGATGTCTTTCTCCAGGATTTGATCTCTCCTGACTACGTGTCCAAAATATGTAAGACACAGTCTGTCCATTGTTGCTTCCAAGAAGCACTCTGGTTCAACTTCTAGGACAGATTTGTTGGTTCTTTTGGTAGTCCATGGTCCATTCAGTAGACATCCATTCAGTAGACGTCTCCGGGACCATAATTCAAAGCATCAATTCTTCTCCTGTCTCTCTTGTTCAATTCCCAACTTTCACAACCATACCATGAGACTGAAAATACCATGGCATGAGTCAGACGCACCTTTGTCCTCACTGTGACATCTTTGCTTTTCAATACTCTTAAGGAGGTCTTTTGCCACAGCTTTTCCTAGAGGAATGCGTCTTTTGATTTCTTGACTGCTGCTTCCATGGGTGTTGATTATAGAGCCAAGTAAAGCAAAATCTTGGACAACTACAAACAACAACCTTGAAACCTAGATGTTCTAAATTCCCAACCATTCCAATTTCCTCTAAGAATGCTTGATTATTCATGAGATTCTTGGCTGAGTGGATGGAATATGTGTCTAGTTGGTGCAAAGAGTAGAATGTCTCCCAATAAATGAAAATAAAAGCCAAAATAGAGAACTGTCTTTATTCCTAATTTTTACTATTGAAATGGTACAAAGCTGTACTCCTGAGCACACAGAGATGCATATCCATCATTTAAAGAACACTTGAAATGGGCTGCAATTCTCCCAGATACCTATTGCCTCTGACAGTCCCTAGTTTGTTGTTATACAATGTTATAACTTTACATTTCTCTGAATACCTCCTATAAACCATGGTTGAAATACAAATTTCTCAAGAAGAAAAAAATATTTTCTGTTGAAAACAGCTTAACAGAAACTCTCATCATGGTATCTTAGGATAAAGTCCACTCCCAAAGCAGAAGAAAATTGAAGGACAGAGCTGGAAATTTTCAAAAGGAGAAATCAAGCTCCAAAAATTGGCTTTTCTCAAATCATTAATCCATGCAACTCTCCATTTATATTTTTCACCTATTTATACTCATCTATTATTTTAAGGAGTGATGTTAACTCAGTTGGTAGAGCTTGCTCCACACTCTCTGAGGACTTGGGTTCAATCCCCAGCACTGCAAAACCGGAGAGGGACATGGCAATCCACTCCCAAAGCAATCCTGAAACAACCAGCCATTGAAAACCCTGTGAGGGTGGCTATGAGTTGGATTCAACTCTTTGCCAACTAATAACAACATCAACATTGTTTTAAAGGAGCCATTATTTGCCATTATACTTGTAACATACAAATGTTAGAGATACAGTGTGTGGTAAGACTTAGTACCATTTCTAGTTGGAGGAAGAGATGTGCTTGAAGTCAAGAATTTCTGCATAGCTCTATGATGAATACTTTAAGATATGACTGTAGAGGGACCAAAAACCTGAGTGATTATCCCCTCATTGTGATTGGGAAGACATGGAATAGGAAAGTCGCTAGTGTTTTAGTTACATCGTAAAATGTGTACAGTAATTCATCAGAATGATAATTTTGCATGGAGCTGAGCTTGACTGGAGTTTTATTAAATGTTATATCATCAGGACAATATAATTTATGTTAATTAATTTTTGCATTGAGGCTTTTGTCTTCCTACTATTCCAATACCTTTGGATATAAATCATAATATAATCCTTGAAATGGAAGACAAAATATTGTTAAATCTGAAATATAATCTCTAATTTTTTTCTGGAGATTACTATATAATGACTACCACAGCAAATATTCCACATACATCTTCTCATTAATCTGGATGCAGAAGGTAGGAAGAGAGCAATGATATTCTCATTTTACATGTGAGGAAAGTAAGGCTCTAGCAGGATGATGAAATTTCCAAAGATCATACATGATTGCTACTCAGAATCAAAGCTTTCTGATTCTAAGATGTATGCATCTCACAGTTACGAAATATTGCCACTTCTCCCACAGTACTCAGAGTAGGGACCCCTGACTGACCATCTCAGCATTTCCTGGGAATATATTAGAGATGAAGAATTCCAGGTCCTAGTCAAGATCTCTTCCATAAGAACCTTCATTTAACCAAGAACCCAAGAGATTCATACACATAATGATGTTTCTGAAACATCAATTTAGTCCAACCAACATCATTGTAATTTCCATATAGATGGTTTTTCATCTCTTGTTTAGAGAGTCAGGGAACCACTTAGCCAGTTTCAGTTGTTAACTTGGTACGGAAGCTTGCCTCTCTATAACATGATAACACCATGTCCTCCCTGTGAGGACTGTCCTTCTCTGATGGGACAGAGGGGATGCACTCCTTTGCTTTCCCATGTGTCAGATTCTCTGATATGTGAGCGCAAATCTGAATCTAAAGAAGATTCTATATTCTTCATGTTCATAGATTTATTCCACTTCCATTAACAACTAGTTTAATGATGTCACACCTACCCTTCATATCTGTGGTGTCTCATTTCTTGGCCAATTGTAGCTCAGTGTTGTCCCTCTTAAAACCAATCTTATGAAATGAACCAACTAATGCAGGGGTATTTTCCCTGGAGAATACAGTTAAACAATTACTCTCTGTGCTCTGAATATTCAGGGCTGTACATCTACAGCATCTGATTAAGTCAAAATACCAGCTGTTGTTCCCAGATGCCAAAACAAGATTTGGGGGAGTTTACCCATTATACCCTGTCAAGATGAAGAAAATATGTACCAGTAACATCTTTCCTCCCTGAAAAACTTCAATAATGTTCTTTTTGGAGCCTCCATACATTCAGAATATTCACTGTGAACGATTTATGCAATACTAGCAAGGTCTATAAAAGTGGTGGCGGCTTACCATTCTTTATCCTTTCAAACAAAATGTTTATCGAGCATCTAGGCCCGAAGGAAGCAAAGGTGAGTAAAATAGAGTCCTTGCTTTATGGTAGGTCAAAGACTGGAGAAAAAGAGATAAGTAAGTAAAAAAGATAATCACAGTAAAAGCCTGAGTATAGTTCTACGGGAAACAGAGAGGAATAGATGATTAATTGCCTTGGGAAGGGAAAAAGGATGTCACAGATAGATGACATTTGAGTTGCCTTATAAGGATGGTTTTGCTAGTCAACAAGGACAAAAAATCATTTCAAATAGAAGATCAGGTTGTAAGCAGGCACAGGGAAAAGAACATCATGATATAGTGGCAAAGAATTTAGTAAGTTAGAATGAGAGGAGGGGAGAACAACATACAATCAGTCACAAACGTGTGCACACGCACGTGCATGTTGGTGACTAAACCAAGAAACTCCTGTAAAGCACAGACTCTATCACTGAACCATACCTGCAGCTCCTCACCAACATACATTTTAAGAAAGCCTTGTGTACTGGACCATTAAGTGAGAACTTAGCCCTTTGAACACTGAGTTATGGGAGATTCTTTGTAAAGAGGATACTGTGATTCCATTTGTGATTAGAAGTAAAACTCGGTTGGTAAATTGGGCAAGGAGAAAGCAACTAAAGGTCAAAAGATTTTACTTGAGGCTAGAACTGTAGTCCAGCCTAGAATTGTTGGAAGTTCTCCCAGATCAATAGGTGTTGTAAAATGCATCACCCAGGTATAAATAGTCAAACCACATCAGGAATAATAAAGGCCCTGCCAGCACAGCTGTTTGACCCCTAAATAAAACAAATGCTTCAGGCTCTTAGAAATTGTAAGAAAATTAATATCAGTTCCCCAATGGTAGAGGAAAAATTTTCAAGTGCATTTTCTTCTGAGTATTTCTCTGGGTGAAAAACCAGAATTCCTGAATACATATTGTTAATGAAATGTACAAATATTCTACTCATTCAGAAGAAATCTGTACAGTAAATCCAAAGAAGGACGAAAGCAACTTTGAGAATGAACACTAAATGGAAGAAAAGTCAGATCATATTGCAAAGGAGATAAAATGCATAAAAAACCCATGTGTATTCTAACCAAGAAATCACTTAACCAGTAGGGAGTGAAAGTTTATAAACCCAGCAGCTTCCCTGGGGTTTTTGAGGATCATAAATCCAACACAAATAAACATTTGCAAGTGTATTAGCACTCAGTGTCTCACTGAACTCACACTGTTCTAACAGGTTACTACTGTTGTCCACATTTTATAGGAGTAGAAATATTTATACTTGAAGAAATTGAACAATTTAATTCTCAAGTCTCTTTGTAGTACAGTAAAGATTGAAATTGATGCCTCTCTTAGAATGCACAACACATATTGCCAAGTTTTTAGGTTAAAATGTTTCAATACCAGCAACTTTGTGTTGGTTCAAACTAATTGATTTCTAGTATAGTGCCCTAGGATTTTCAGTTAGCATCATGTGATTTTCCACGGGTTCCATAGTTGCAAAGACAAATTAATTCAAAATGTCAAGTGAAATGTCAGATAAAATGGTTCTAGGTCTCAGTTTAGTTGGGACCAAATTGGTTTATGTTTGTCATTGGAATGGATATTAAAGTAAAGGAAAAGCCATTTGAAAACTATCTCTTCCTTCATTTTTCTAAGAATCATCATAAATATTTTCTTTACTCACAGATTGTCATCTCTAAACTATTATACATTATACAATTATGTATTAATATCACATATTATACATATAACTACCACTATATATGCAAACACATGCAACTATATTTCTATATTTTGTTCTAATTCAAAATATCCTTTTCATTAAAATGCAGCATTTTAAGAGCTATATTTTAGCTCCAGATTTTTGGAAAGAAAAGCATGTTCTGTAATGAAATTGCAAAGAAGAGTCTGAGCTCTATGAATCATGATCTTTGGAGAGAAAAGTGATATGAGGTCCCTTGCTGGAGGTTCCAATCAAGATCTCTTTGAATGATATTCTTTTCGCTATAAGGTGAAGGCCAGAGATTTTGAAGGACCTTCACTTCATTATTTGCTTCTAATTGAAAGAATGTGTCTACAATGAGTACAAAGAATTCTCATTATCTGAACTTCCTTCTCAACCCTTGAGGAAGGTTTTCCCCTTGTGAACTTTAGCTGGCTTGTTTCATCAGCACTCTTTGTTGTGGCCGCATATGGTGACCAAAGCTATCTGCAAGGACATATAGTTTTGGAAAAAGACTTAAATATACCTAGTTCAGTAA
This sequence comes from Pedetes capensis, assembly GCA_007922755.1. NCBI lineage: Eukaryota > Metazoa > Chordata > Mammalia > Rodentia > Pedetidae > Pedetes > Pedetes capensis. The sequence goes on along the minus strand of VMDO01011153.1, from coordinate 38,851 downwards.
CCAGACACATGTACTTATAGCCTCAACTAGTAATCAATCAGAAGAATTGGCCCTAAAACTTCCCTTCTTGGAATAAATTAAACATCGAGAGGTATTATTTTTATGTTGAACTGAAATGTGCTGTCAATAAGTAATAACTCTTCTAATGCTCAATGATTACATGTAGAAATTTTTGCCCTTATTTCACATGGCACCGGATGTCTTATGTTGGTGTTACCCTCTCCAGCCCAAAGTATATTTCATATTTTTATCTGTTTCTTAGATGATAGATATAATTTGGAGTTCTTCAGCAATCTGTCATTTCCTTTTTGCATCCTACTATTGTTTAGACTTTGTTCTGTAAAAGTTCATGCACTGGATGATTGGTCCCCAGTATAGAGGTGATGGGGAACTATTGGAACCTTTAAGAGGTGAGGTCTAGTGGGAAGTAAGGAGGTCACTGAGGACATCATCCTTGCAAAAAATTAATGTAGTTCTCACAGGACTCAGCTTAGATTCCCCAAGAATGAATTGTTATAAAGAGTGTTTTTGGCCTCTGAATCTCTCTGGTTTTCTGCTCATCATGTCCCTGCTATCATATATGCTCCTGCCATGGTGATACCATCTGACTTGAGGGCTTCCCAAGAGACTGAAAAGATGACACCACCAAATCTTGGATTTACAGCCTCTGAAACTGTGAACTAAATAAAATTCTTTTCTTTTATAAAGGACTAAGCCTCAGGTAATTTGTTATAGCAACAGAAATTAAAATAAGGCACATCCTCATGTTATTTTTAATACAGTATTCAGAGTGCCCTCTTACCAACCTAAGATGAAAACTGAACCACATCTACTCTCCTACTTAAAAGCTATAATAGTTTTTAAGTCATCTTTAGGATAAAGGGTAAGTTCTTGATGGGCTCTTCTACAAAAATGCCCTTGATGCAATCTTATCCAGTCTCTTCTCCAACTTGTTGTTTATACTCATAAAACTGTGCCTATTTCTGTCCCCTCCAGGCCTTTACATTGGCTGTACCTTGCCCTCACCTTTTTTTTTTTCTCATCACGGAGTCTTATAAGTCTCAGCTCCACATTGTATTCTAGAATTAGTCTTTCTTTCTTGGCCTTAGGTTCCCCTAGGTGCTGTTTCAGCATGCTCCATCAGACCTGTGACCCTCTCAACTGGGGCAATTTATCATGGAGTCATGCATTTGAATGTTTTGTTTTCTGTCTCCCTTCCAAACCTGCAGGAATGGACCTTGGCTTCTTCGAAGGTAGATGCTATCCTTTCATCTCATGATTCCCACTTCTCATCGTTCCTGATAGAGTAAAATCCTAAATGAACAACTTAAACTAACACAATTTAGTAGTTCACAACTGACACAGAGAGATATATAAAGCAGACTAGCATGGGCTTCAGATTGTATAAACAATTGGATTTTAACATGTTTCTCATGTATCAACAATCCCAGTATACTGGGTCAACTCCTTAGACATGAGAAACTCTTAAAAGAAAATGTCAGATCACTCCCAAAGGTCACTTTTATTGAGAGTTTCATCTCAGAGATATGATATGTTATATTTTAATGACTGGAGAATTAAGTCAGCCCCATTTTTGAGCTTGCACACATTCCTGATCCTCACAACAATGAAAAAAGAGGAAAGTTATGCTTAAAATTGGAAGAAATATAGACTTTTGAGGATAAGCAAATTACATTGTTTCCTTCTCCCTTTTATTCTTAACTGGCAATGTCAGGGTGATCTTAACTCTTGGGATTTTAAATAGCTCTGAATGCATTTCTTGAATACTCAGCTAGCAAGATAAAAATAGAGACTTTGGGTGACAGGGGAAATGATCATCCTCTAAGTAGGATTGGGGTGGCTTTCAGTGAGAGATGAAAATTTGACAATGTAGCAACTGAGAGAGCGTGTGCGCTCGGATCAACTTTGAGAGATAAAGGGAACCAAAAGCCTCTTTCTTTTGACCCAAAGGAGGACAAGAGAAGCCATCATAGAAAAGTGAAAAGATTTATAAGCATGTGTACCCGTGTGTGTATATAAGTATATATAAAAATGATATGCAAAATCTCTGGCTGTAGCATTTTTTTTACTCCTACTCATCTACCCAAATAATAACTCTTCCCAAAATGCAGAGTTCTTAAATATGACTTGACCTTACCTAACTCCAAATAAAATGGTGTAGGGGTTGCTCCACACCCCAAGATTCTGTTTTAATTAATCACAAATAAAACTTGTACATGGAGAGTTTTTAAAGCTCCTAGATGATTCTAATGCTTATCCATCCTTGAGAAATTATGCCTTCAACCTCAGCTCAACTCTGTCTTTTACTTGTACCATAAATAACAGTGTTTTTAACATAGCATTTAAAGATGTGATATTTGCTCTTATTAAATTGTTTACTTAAATGTGATTGACACTTGTGTCTGTCAACTAGCACTTTCACTTCTGTTGAAGTCATTAGTATAAGGGAATAATAATAGTAACAAATAATACATATTAGCCACCATATCTTGAGGTACTGTTTTAAGTATTTTTAAGCAATTATCCATTTAGTCCTTGAAATAAAGGATATAATATTAACTGATCTTCTTATTTTGTTTAGACATTAGACGTGAGGAAAGAGAGGCTCAGAGAATTTAGGTTAGTCTGCCTTAGACAACAGAGTTAGTAAAAGAGGAGGTTGTGTTCTATGAAAGTGATCATTTCCCATTAATCTGATAAGACACTCAGGAAAACAAGAGATGTGCAGGAAGGATTTAGAATATGAGCTTTGGTACTAATGTACCTGGTAAACCTGACTCTATGGCTAGCTGCCTGTGTGCCATTTTAGAAAGCACATACATCTTTGAGCTTCAATTTCTATTCTTGGTTAAATAGATTTTAATAGTTTGAACTTCACAGTGATTGTACTAAGTCCTAGAATAGCTAAATAACTTAGCAATGGGTGCTAACAATTAATTGATATGTAAATTAAAAGTAAAAAACCTAAACTACTTGATTTATCCGTTCATTTCTATTTTAGCATATTATCCCTGATGACTGAGCCATACTTGAAGGACTCTGAGTTCCCAGGCAAGGAACTAACTTGTCTAATCACGTGAGTTGTGAGCGGGTGGAGAGAACACACCAGTTATCTATAAGAGCTGAGTCCAGGTACATAAGATTGTTTATGAGTTAACTAAAATTCAGGGGGGATCCTCTTATGTTAGTGCATTTTTTTTGGAAAGCACATGGAACTTGTCAGTGACCTGTTGATTTTTGTTTCCCAACATGAGAATCTGCAGGTTTCAAGGCAAAGAACCCCTATGAAGGCCAAGACAGATATTTTTCACGCAACACATTGCATGCCACTGCTTGAAGAAACGAGGTATTCCCCAAACCACAAGGAGACCCTGCATTATTGCCTCTGTGCTTTCTGACTGAGCCGCTTTCTATACTGTGAACACGAGATCTTCATTATGTTCTGAAAAGTAATGAGCCCCAGAGAGGACAAGCAGACTTATAAAGGGGTGTGTGGTTTATGTGAAATCTGTCTGTACTTCTCGTCACATAGAGTGGTGCCTCAGCTCTGATCCTGCAGTTTGTGATCAAATAGTAATTAAATATAAAAGTAAAAACTAATTATCTTACTTTATTAAGCATGAAAAATTTCACTTGGGGCTGAATGAGATGATTTGCCATTTGATACTTCAAATATGCTAGTAGAACTTGGTCTTCTTGAAAATAAATTGAAATTATACAAAACTTCACTGAGGCAATCTGCCATTGATTTTTCAAACTATGATTTGTATATATACAATTCCAAATATGAAAATTAAAATAATATTTACCTTATAAAAGTTTTTATATCTACCAATAGCTAATACAATGGACCTTTATCATGTTTGTAGGCATTGTAACATATGTTAATTCAATTGTCACAGCAATTTCATGAGATAGCGTCATTATCCTCAGCTTCAGATAACTGAACTAGACACAGGAGGTTAGATAAGTTGCCTGAGGCCACATAGCTAAAATTTTCTCCTAGCCATTTGACTACATTAGCTTTCACATAACTGCCTTATTGTTGACATGAATTGTGAACAATTTCTTTGTGATTTGCATTTCAGAGAGATGATCAATAGAATTGGTATGGGTTTTTCAAGCTGTTGGAGATGTTCAACATTTTGAACTCAAAAGTATACTCAAAAGTAACGAGTATGAGCATGTGAACTAAGAGAGAACAATTTCTTTAGAATTAACAGTTGAGAAAATGATGAAGCCATATGTTAGTGCCACTCAATGGTTGCTTATATTTAGATCTTGCTGAAATCATATTACTGGCATGAGATACTTGCCTGAAGTCAGTTTACTTTTTATATCAAATAAAAGAAATGATTCTTATTAATCATTTCCCTAGAAGTGTGGAAGATCAGTTGATATATTTACTATGTCTTCAACATATTTTTTTGTGGGGCTCTGAAGTTTCAGGAGGAGATTGAGGGTCATAAATGCCTTTCCCACAATTCCTCTGCTTTAACCAGAACAGTGACTCTTCTACTGCTTTTGTTTTGGTCATGGAAGAGTTGAAAAAAGCCACTAGTAAAAAGAATAAGCCCTCTATGTGTCTGTTAGCTTGTCGTGTTGTGGGAGCTTGCACGTTGTTATCACAAAGTTATGCCACTGGTATGTTAGATACAAATAGGGAGCCCCCTGGTGGACAGGTTTCAGCTGAGCTTCCAGAGTAAAACAGACTAAGGAGAAGGACTTGGCAGCTCACTCCTAAAACAATTGCCACTGAAAACCTATGAATAGCGGAGAAGCACTACCCAATATAGTGCTGGAAAATGAGGCTGCCAAGCTGGAAGGTATTCAAAAGACAACTGGGGAAGAGTCGCCTCCTCAAAATATAATCAATCTTAGTGACAGAAATGGAGTAAAGCCCCTGTGACCTCCTTTTGTTGATGTGAAATGACTGAAAATGAGAAGAAACATAGTGACTGCAACAAAGTGTCCAAACATATAAAGATCGTGTGCATAGCACTGTGCCGGGCAGTGTGTTGTTTTGTTGTACATACCGTTGCTATGATTGGATCTGACTTGAATGCACCTAACAGTAACAAAAATAATAAATACTTCAAAACAACTGAATGACTCACTGTAAAACATTTGTTATGATGTACAATAAGTAAAGTATTTTTACTAATCCAAAATATTATCATATAAAATAATCCAGCTATGTTTTCATGCACAAAGAAACAGAGAGATGATTTAAAAAAAAAAATGACAGCACTGGCTTTGATACCTGAAAGACCTGGCTTCTGTACTAGTCTGTAAGTATACACGGAGTGTGTCAAAAGTATATAAACATGTTAAGTATTAAAAATATAATACTCAACATATGCTGATAAAAAAGATAAATATAAGTCGCATTCAACTTCTGAGATTACAAGGGATGCTTAACAATAATTTAACTAAATTTTGAAAAGTAATAACGCATAGATAACATCCTTAAACTGATTGTGTGACTTATATATTATTTAGGACATGCATATGTGTACATTCATATGGTTTGTACTATATTATAAAGCATTGATTTTGGAAGGTGAGGGTCACAAGATTACCAAATTGAAGAGCCAATGGAATAGTTCCATTTTGAAAGTAAGCAAGCTCAGCTGAGTGGGGTGGCACCCACCTGTAATCGTAGCAACTTGCAAGGCAGAGCCAGGAGGATTGCAAGTTCAAGACCAGAGGGCAGTCTATGTAATTTGGCGAGACCCTGTCTCAAAAAGGAAAAAAAAAAAACTGAGTTGAGGGTGCAGCTCAGTGGTACAGCACTTGCACAGCATGTAGGTGCAAGGCTCTGGGTTCAACCTCCAGTACAAAAAAAAAAAAAAAGAAAAAGAAAAAGAAGAAAAAATGAAAGAAGAAAAGAAAAGCAAAGAAGAAAGTCAGCAAGTTCAAGGCTCAGGAATAGTCCATGTCTCAGTTTAAGTCAGAAGACAGAAAAGAGCTACTATCCTATTTTAAGATACTTAGGCAAGAAGAGTTGTCTCTTACTGATGGAAAGGTCATAGCTTTTGTTCCATTCACAATTTCACTGATTGAATAAAGCCCATTTACCATAGGGAGGGTGATTCCCTTAACTCAGTCTAACAATTCCAGTGTTAATTTCCTCCAGAGACATCCTCGCAGACATATTCAGAGTAATGCTCAGCTAGATGTATGGGTACTCCATAGTCTAGTTAAGTTGGCACATAAAATTAACCATTGTAACTCCCTGTCCTGTCACTTATGAAGAGGTTGTGAATAAATTACTTAAGCTGTTTCATCAACAAAATGAGGATTAGAAATCATCCCACATAAAGTTGTTTGGAGAATTAATTGTTCTATTGTCCATGAAGTGCTTTTTACCATCTACATTATATCTATTTTTATACTTGTATCATCATCTCCCATAAATATTCTTTCATCTGTAAAGTGAGAACAATCTTTACCCCATCTACACATCATATTGATTGCAGCCATACCACTGTGGCATCAGATCCCAGCAGATCTCAGAAGCTAAACAGTGTCCGACTTGGTTAGTACTTGGATGAGAGACTGCCTCGGAACAGCAGGTGCAGTAGGCTTGGGAGAAGGACCTGGCAACCCACTCCCAAAAAACAGTCAGCCATTGAAAGCCCTATGAATAGCAGAGAAACACTATCCATACTGTTTTGTCTGTTGTACATAGTGTGGCTATGAGTTGAACACTGACTTGACAGCACCTAACAAAAACAACAATAACATATCATAAGAGATAAGAAGTATAGACAAATAGAGACTGTTTCATCCTGGATATGACTATCTATAAAGAAACTCCTGCTTCACTTCTTCCCTTATTTTGAGGACCATCAGCCAGGCAGAAACATTCTCTATCACCATGGGTAGGCAAATACATGTCTCCATACAGTTTACTGTGACAATAGTATTTAAGTTCAAGCTTCTCATGAAATAGTGTTTTGGTAACCATGTAACATTTTGTCAAACTAAAATTGTGTTTTGAAACAAAGTAAAGTATGTTAAATAAGTTGTTACTCTCTGCACTGTCAATTTATTACATACATATATTCCACCCATGTGATTTGTTTTGTCCATACTTTGGTATAGGAAACTGCATTAGCTATCCATTGCTGTATAATAAATTACTACACACTCATCCTCAAATAATACACATTATTGCGCTCACAGTTATTCTAGGGGCAGAAATCTGGCAGTGGATTAACTGGTTCCTGTCTGCGGCTGAAATCAAGATGCTGGCAAGGTCTAGGTTCTTGTCTGAAGGCTAAATTGGATATGGATTCATTTCTAAGCTTGCTTAGGCTACTAGCAGAATTGATCTCATGAGCATAGGGATGAGTTATGATGATTTTTATTGATTGTTGTGGGGCGCTCCTGGTCTAGCCCAGATATCAGGGGTGGAGCCCCGAGCACATAATAACTCTACTTATAGCTTGGAGACCCTCAGGTGTGGGGTGGGCATTGCAGAGAGAAGGAAAAGCCTTGGGATGTTTTCCTTATGCAGCTCTTTTATTACTGTAGCCCTTAGAAGGGTATTGGAACACAGCAAGTTTATATTTACCAGCAGCTTTGCTGCTCACAAGTGCACAGCTTATAGTGTTACAGCTCTGGTGGCTTCCACTTGGGCAGCTCCCTTGGGCGGGCGGCTCCCTCATTGTCCCTTCCTCGTTGCTTCTGCTTTGGCTCTTTTGCTGACTGTCATTATCCAGAGAGTGCAATCCAGAGATGGTCCAGTCTCCTTGCACAGGTTTGTTCTGACTCCAGGAGGTTCTTCTAAGTTGCCTCTTTCCCTTATTTTCTCTGGAAAACATCTGGCTATCGCTTAGATTGTTCTTGAGGAGTGAGTCTTTTCTTAATTATTTATTACCAAATAAACCATATTTGGTTTATTTGAATGCCCATAAACTTCAACTTCTCCTCACTCTGTTCCACCTAAATTCAGTTACTTTGCAGACAGCATCAGAACTCTCTGTTCTAGTGGGTTACTTGTCTGCCTGAGGAAAATATCCTAAATAGTGCTCTGTAGATGGGGTGGGGATGATGACCCAATACTCTCACAGTATCACACTGTCTTTATGAGCAGATTGTTTCAAGAGAGACCTTTCAGTTTGCCTTGCCCAGTCTGGAACCTTCACTGCAATAGCTAGAAGTGATGAGGGCAATCAAGAGCCACTTCTATAAGCCAGCTCTTGACCTATATATGGGGGCTAGGTGGAGTAGGGGTTTTCCTGACCCTTTGAAGATACTCACCCAGAATTTAGCCTCTCCAGCATGGCATTGGTGAGAATGAGAAATGATGCTGGCCTGATTCTCTTTGGAAACAATCATAGCCCTTGACTGATAGCTGGGGATAGGGCAACCTATTTTCTCATCCATACTGCCAGTAATGGGATTTCCATCACAGTAACCGGAGGGGATCAGGGAATGGGTCATGTCACAAGTGCCAAGGAATTACTGTTCTTGTGGAAATTCAGTAGATTTTCTGGAAAAAATTGGCTTCATTTGTTGTGTATGTTTAGGAATTTAAATATTTTATTAATGCTCTGTTCACAAATTCTGGTCACTTTCCTGTAGAGCAGATAAACAGAGTCCCTCACAGGTCCATTTCTTTGCCACTCATTGCACTTTTTGGAAGTAATATTTTCAAGGTCACAAGGAAAAGATCAATGACCTAACAAAGGAAAATCATTGATTGTCAATGGATAATTATACTTCACACAAATAAAAAGTGAGTGTAGTTGGATTTTAAATTCATGCTATACTTATGCAGGTGTAATGCTGTGATTGATGTGATGGTTTCTAAGCCTATTTGGGGACACACACACACACACACACACGCGCGCATTAATATTAGTTCCATAAAATCTCTTATACTACATTTTAAAAGAATAAATATTTTTATTAATCTAAAGATGATGATTGTATTTCCCCTCTTTAAAGTCAATAATTTTGGATCCTGAAACATATAAGCATGGCTGACATTTTCTTATCTCTTCCTAGAGTTTCATCCTGGGAATCTCATGTAACTTTTTTACATTGACACTAACTCTTCGTAGCTTTCTCTCCCCTCTCAGACACAGACCTTAGCCCTGAACTCTGCAAATCTTCATCCTTTTATTTCCAAGTATTAATTTTACACATTTGTATGGAGTTTTTGAGGTGGAAAACTTCTAGATAGCATCTTTTATTTTCTCCCCAAATACACCCTCAAGATATATTACAATTTCATAAATCTCTGGCCATTTGACCAAATTAAAATACCTGGTCACTATCTATGGTTTTGGTTTTATTTTCAATCCAAAGCAAATAGGTTGCAAAGTCTTGATTATTCTTTTTACACAATATATCTCATTCCTCTTTTTTCTCCACTTTGTCATATCTATCATCCTAGGCATCAAATCCATTGTTTTCCTTAAATTTTACAACTTTTTATTGATCTTTGTGTACCATCTTCTCTTTTTAAGTGCTTCTGGAACACATCTCCCAGAGTTCAAAACTCAACCACTTGCACACAGTCATTTAATTATTCCTTATTGCTTAACAGATTTTATTAGTTTTTATTTGACAGAGTGATAGAAAATTCACTTTGTTTTTCATGCTACTGTGTTCAAAAGTATGGTCCAAAGTCTTGTGATATTTCATCCACCTATTAATCCAAGTGTATTTCAACAACTATTTCTTCTTTTAAAATAGTTATATTATTCAATATTTTTCAATTGTGTATTATTGACATTTTTCCCTTTTGGTTTAATAATGATGTTTAGCATTAAGTTTTTTTTTTTTCTGAGAGAGGAAAATGATGGTAGACACAATTTGAGAAGAACTTCACTCAAATTTTATGAATGACAGTTTTATTTATTTTTATTTTATTTTTTGCTGTACTTGCAGATTGAACCCAGGGCCTTGCAAATATGTTGCAAGTGCTCTGCCACTGGGCTGCACCTCCAGACAACTTTTTATTTGTTATTTAGAGTCAGGGTCTTGCCTAGTTACACAGGCTGCCTTAAGCTACAAACGCATGGTCATCATGACTCTGCCTATCCAGTCACTGGTATTATAGGCATGGGGCATCATGACCAGTCAGAGTGGTAATTATAAATATGTATACATCAGATGATTCTTTTTACAAGAAAAAATTCTAGAAATTTAGTACTGGAAATAATCACAGAAGTAATCAGAGAAGTATATATGCTGATATTACTGTAATTTTATAAATAATAATGAACAGCTGTGAATAGAAAAAAATTCAACAATAGGATTTGGACTAATGACATGGTATAATCATATAAAAGAGTGATATAGATGAAACGAACTTTACATGGCATCTCTTGTTCCTATATACATGTGGCCATTTTTATACGTACACACATGCATATATATTACATGGATATACATACATGTTTCATTAAATCTACTCATGTTATATATACAGGTATACAAATGCACACATTTTTACATACACAGTGAATCATTCTGTGATATGGTCTTGGGTGTTTTTGAAATATCCTTTGATATCTTCCTATGTTAATTTTCTCAAATGAATGATTACTTTCCTTTAAAATTTTAAAATTCAACTCAATTTTTCCTTTTGACCTTAAGTTAAATTTATGTTATACGTGTCATAGGGAAAAGCATAAATTCTTAAAAAAATTTCAATGTGGAACAGGCAAGATGTAGCTCAGAAATATTGTATGTGGGATTGAAAATTATAGCTTATTTTTATTTGTTTGCTTGACTTGAATAATCAGTGAATGTTGCTGCCAGATTAGCCAACAATATCAATGATGACATTAGTTGGCAAGGGATTGTGAAATTTAATTTTTTGGAATAGATCTCACCAGTCAAAATACTGTGTATTTTTTCCAGTTACATCTCACTAGTAATTGAATTATGCCTTCATGCAACAGGGAGAGTCCAGGTATATTTAAAGAATAGCTTGTTCCAGAACTTCATTCTTAGGCCCTGCATAGATGTGTAACAGGAACAAACAAACAAACAAACAAACAAAAACCAAAATAACTACCTAATTGGAAACTTGTTTCTTATAGTCCTGATGGTTGCTGAATTCATTCATCTCAATCATATCTCATGTCTTTCTCAGACACAAAATACAAGATGTGCTACAAAATTATATCTGCCTTACTTGCTACTGCCTTTCTCTGGTTACGATCATCACATCTAACATAGGGAGTCCTAGCCTGAACACTGTAGGCATTTTGGACCAGATTATTGTTTAGGGGAGTAAGTAGAGTCAGCGTATGCATTGTAGGAGAGTTAGCAGCATCTTTGGCCTCTATTCACTGAACACCAGTAGTACTATCCTAGATTTAGTATCCCAAATCATCTCCAGATCTTGCCAAATGACCTCAGTTGGAAATCATCCTTAGTTGAGAACCACTCACCTACTGCATAATGAAAGCTAATAAGCACTTAGCCTGCAGCGGTAGCCCTGTGGCATCTGATCCCGTCGGATCTCGGAAGCTAAGCAGGGTCGGGCCTGGTTAGTACTTTGATGGGAGACTGCCTGGGAACACCAGATACTGTAGGCTTGGGAGAAGGACCTGGCAAACCCCTCCCAAATCAATCTGCCATTGAAAACCCTATGAATAGCAGAGTAGCACTGACAATAGTGTTTCTCCTGTTGTACATAGGGTTGCTATGAGTTGGATACCTACTCGACAGCACCTAACAACAACAACAACAATAAGCATTTAGTAAAATAATAAGTAAAATAGAAATACAACACATGCATAATTGGTGAATGAGCTCATGAGAGTTTTGCCATTGTTGTTAATCTTGCTGGATGACAGCTTGGTTTTTCACAATTTTGCCACAGCATACTGCCATATCGAGATAATATATTTTCACTGAGTGGCCCCAGATATAGGACTGGTCAAAACTTACTACTATTTAGAAAACATTTTTACCTGTCTTGTATTGAATTCTAGAGTGTTGCCTTGACCAATTTTCAATGGCTTTGATGAGCTGAATTCCACATAGATACAATATTCAATACTTGGTGATTTTTGACTGGCAAGACTTTGCCTCTGACAGTTGGTGTCGGCAAGTGTAGATATGAAATCCACATGCACTTGGTTTTTGTGTTTCTCGACAAACATAAAACTCTCTGTCACTAAGGTGTCATTTAGTCTGTTTTCTCTTAAGTTGGAAATCTGTAAGGTCACTTTTGCAGCATCAATAAACTGTACATGGATCATGTTAACTGCACGATATTTAAAGACATTTCTTCCTGCAACATATAATCTCATTGTTCCAATAGAGAATGCCACAGCTCTAGTAGAAACAGTATAAATTGAAGACAAATGGACATGACATGGACTCTTCATACTCAGGGCAAGCCAGTATTTTCTGACCATGAACAGTGACTTTTGAAACCTTTAGTTATCCTTAACAGCTATTTTTTATTTACACAATCCTACATTGCTTTATGTTGTTTGTTAGACCAGTGATGAGACACTAGTTTTTAGCTCTTTAGAAAATATGGTCTGAAAAACAGACAAGTCCGCAGTTCCTTAATTGTTATCTATCACCTACTTTCTTTTTCTTCTTTATTCTTCTTCTCCTTCTTATTTATCTTCATTTTCTTCATAGGATGATTATTGTTACTATTAACACTTTTATAGATGTTATCATTTTTAGAGCAAGTACTATGTTATTAGTACAGGAAACCTCAAAACATGCTACATGTAGCAGAGTTGTGAAGCTCTTTGGATTCTGAAGTCAGTTTGTCTTGGTAAAATGAAAACAGAACAGCCCAATACTTTGCTCTTCCATTTTGAAGTGCTTCATCTCTGCCTCACATTTCTATTGTTTAAATAAAGATAACAGTACTTGCTTCATAGTTTTGTGTGGAGACAAAAATAAATACACACATGAAAATGCTTAGAATATATCAGGCACAACAGTCTTCCGGTATGAAAGTTGTTGTTAATATGATCTAGTGTATTTGCTACAAGGATCCTCTATGGTAAGTATTATCTCCGCTTCACAGGCACAGAAACTGGAACCCAAAAAGTTTAATATTTTGCCCAAACTTTTACTAATCATCCTTTGTGATGATGAAATCCATGCTGATAACTATTTTCTCATTGGTTTTACCTGGCTGTATCCTTAAGACTCAGCCAATTCCTTCTTCCTTGAGGCAGCTCAATGCTTCCATTGAACTGCAGCTCCATGTCTGGATGAAATCTACATTTCTTCACTAAAACGTAGATGTGCTGTGGATTACATCTTTCATTTACACAGGAGAATTTAGACTACCAAATTATGATTTTTCCTTGAAAGTTGGAGGAAATTTATAAGGTCTTGTTGTTGTTAAGTGCTATCAAGTCAGGTCTGGCTCATAGGGCCCCTGTGTACAACAGACAAAACACTAACAGACACTGTATAATGCCTGGCACTATTTTTAATGCTTCTCTACTATTCATAGGGATTTCAATAGCTGATTTTTTTTTTTATCATAGAGAGTGGGTTGCCAGGTCCTTCTCTCAAGCCTACAGCACCTGGTATTCACAGGTGGTCTCCCATCCAAGTACTAACCAGGCCCAACCCTGCTTAGCTTCCGAGATCTGATAGCATCCAATGCCAGGGTAGTAGGGCTATAGGCACCATCCTATTAGAAGGGTCAAAAAGGTAGTGATGAAGTCATTAGGAACTTCATGCTCCAAACCAAGCTCTGCCATTCACTGGCTGTGTGACCATGGACAAGCCAATTAACTTCCTTGGACCTCAGTTTCCTCATTCATCAAAGAGTGGATTGAATTAGTGAGACATGTTTCAAATCCTCTGAGACAGTAACCTGTGTGCTTATTGCAAGCCTTACTTTAGCTCCTATGTGAAGGTGGCTCATGAGAACTTAATTGGGAAAGATGCTCAATTCTGTGCTGTGCTGGAATCAATAGCACCAGAAGGAGGAGGCCATGTAAACAGGACCTACCGTGTTTATTTTCCTAACAAAATATCCCAAAGTGTGAGAATTCAGAGACTTGAGCTCCATTGGCAATCAATAAAACATGAATGCATCCTTCTGAATACATTTCCCCCATCCCCTTCAGGTTCCCTGTAATGAGGAGATAATGAGCTATAGACATAGCCAGGGTGCCTGGGAGCTTCTTCTAACATCCACTTTGTTAGCGGAACTTTTGCTGCTGAAAGGCAAAATATTTCCAAGGGATGTTCTGCCAGCTGTGTCACACCCTGAGCTTAATGTCATGATATTTTCTCCAGAATGTAAGGGTACCTACAGGGGTCTCCCTAATAGGTGCTACTCAGTTATTGCTGGGGAAAATAAATTTTGCTGCTCCTCCATTGATTGTTTATTTTTAATCAAATCATGAGAAAATATTTACTAGAAAACCACAGGCCTCAACTTTACAAAGTAAAGCCCCTGAAGTCACTATTATACCTCAAATATATTCCTGACATTATTTATTTCCCCTGCTTTTTGCTGGGCTTTTGTGACAGTCTGCCTTCCACTTGCCAACAACTGTGGTGTCTTGGGCGTGTTTTATATTCAAAGTATAATTGAGAGATGTTCACAGCTCCCTACCTGTCCTAAAACAAACCCTTAAGTCTAGGATAGTACAAAGATTTTGTCTCTCTTCTCAACACTAATCAAGTCTGGCTGTCTGAAAAAAAATTATCATGAGAAAAATGTCAAAGCAGCCGCTGATCTCAAGGAGGAAATGTGACCACATTTGGTTAGTGATAATTCCAATGCTCAGAGAAGACTTGTTATGTTCAATATATGCTATTGCTGTTGTTGAAAGAATTTTCCTAAGTGTGATAGAGAGTGTGGAGGGGACTGATACAGGATATCAAAATAATGCACATTGGGAAGAATCAAAAGTTGGAGATATTAAATAACACTGACATTTTTTATGGTCTCTTGCAGAATAGGATGGATTCCCATTCAACATTTAGATTGGATGTCAAAACTGATGATTTCTCATGCACACATACAAATGCACAAAGGCACTCGTGAGCATACTATGACAGTATGAAAAGTTATGTTACAAACATAATAGACATCTCTGGAAAAAGCAAGGAAGAATGCCCAAGTATGTCCAAAAAAGCCTGAAACAGCAGTGGGCTGGGTTTTAATTTTTGTTGAGAGAATGAGATGAATGGATAAAGAAAATGTGGTACATAAATACAGACAATGGAGTGTTATTCAGGCATAAAGAACAAAATTGTCACTGTGGGAAACTGGGTGGAACTGGAGATCATCATTTTAAGTGAAGTGAGCCAGTCTTATAAAGATGGGTTTCCCATCTCTTTTCTCATATGTAGAATCGAGGAGGGAAAAAAGACATGAGAGTAAAACATGGACTACTAGGAATAAGCACAGGGAAAAAGGGGTGGGGGAATAGGAAGGAATATTACAGAGGATGGATATAATCAAACTATGCTATACTGGTGGGGATGAGATTTAGCTCAGTTGGTAGAATGCTGCTCCACACTATCTGAGGACCTGGGTTTGATCCCAGCCCCACAAAGATGGGAGAAGGATATGGCAACCCACACTCAAAACAATACCAAAACAATCAGCCATAAAAAAACCTGATGAGAGTCACTCCGAGTTGGACCTGACTCGATGGGACCTAACAAAACCAACATCATATGCATGCTTGGAAATCTCACTATGAAACCTTTTTGTACAATTTTTCAAGATTAAAAAAAGTAAAATTGAAAGCTGAGGAACAAAGACTGCTAAACAGTGAACCATTCCAAAAACAGTAGAAGAAAGGACAAAAATGAGGTGAACGGTAGGTGGACTGAGAGTTCTGGGAGGGCAGGAAATTACCTGGTTTGAATCTCTCATTGAGGCCAAAGCAATATACACAGAAGTTTACCTGAAAGCTTTTCGAGATGCTGGACACACAGAGAAGAGAATGAGGTGAGTCTAAGGACTATCACCTGCCTAATATCAAAAATGAAATCTTTACAACATTCCTACTTCTTTGGGTGAAATTTTAAATTGAATAAAAAGGAAGTCAATCTCACAAAACAAATAGCATGGGTTCAAATCATGACAACCACTAAGAGCCTGTGTTTTCACTGGTAGGAGCTTCATTGATTTAAAGCTGATTTTCTCCCTTTGTAGAATGGAAACAAGATTAGGATACATCTATTAGATGGTGCTGGGATTTAGCTCAGTGGGTAGAGTGCTGCGCTGCAGTCTCTGAGGTTCTGAGTTCAATTCCCAGCACCGCAAAAATGGGAGAAGGACGTGGCAATCCACTCCCAAAGTAATCACGAAATATTCAGCCATTGAAAACCCTATGATGGTCGCTATGAGATGCCGACTCGACAGCACCGAACAACAACAACATTAGATGGTAAGCCTATGCCATACCACTGTGGGATTAGAACCCTTCAACCCTCAGAAGCTAAGCAAGTTTGGGCCTGGTTAGTACTTGGACGGGAGACCACCTGGGAATACTAGGTGCTCTAGGCTTGGGAGAAGGACCTGGCCCCCCACTCCCAAAACACAATCAGCCATTGAAAACCCTGTGAATAGCAGAGAAGCGCTGACAATAGTGTTTCACCTGTTGTACACAGGGTTGCTATGAGTTGTACACCGATTCGATGGCAACTAACAAGGATTACAATTAGATGGTCTATGATTAATAGAGATGCTACATCCTAGGTTTCAGAATTTAGGTATAGGAAGTGATTGATGCTATCATCACATTGCCCTTGTACTTTCTACCACTACTGACTTTGCTACCGTCACCTCTCATCACTTCTATTTTCCTTGATTTTTCTCTATAAAATAAAGTTCAAGATCCACCTCTCTCCTATGAGTTTGTCCTTTAACCTGAAGCAGTCTTGACATCCACCTTCTTATTCCTTCATGGAAATAGGGGCAGCCTGATATTCCTTTGCTCCAGAAAATCCCATTGAGCACAAGAATGTACAAACAATACTTATTAAAGGTAGTTCTCAGTCCAACCACTCTATCACACTATTAACATTTAACCAAAATACATTCCATTTTCTCAGACAACAATCAGTCAAATTTCATGATATTTTAGCATATGGAGGAACTTTGTTTCCAAACTGCAAATTGTAGAAAACTCTTACCTGAAAATATATGCTTTCTTATTCAGATTCAACAGTCATATCTTGGTTCAGATATATTTTGTCATTTAAGCTCAATTGTTTTATTTTTTAAATTTTATATAAGCATTGTCTGTTTTACTAAATATATTCTAAAAGTCACAAATAAAAAACTTTTTAGAGTATAATGTCCTACTTTGGAGTTCTTAATGCATTTTATCCATATCTTTCTCAAAACACGCATGTATACTACATTATATATAGTTGTTGTTTTTGTTGGCTAGTTGTCTGTTAAATAGGTAGATTTCTAGCACTTCTCCTGGAGTTTCCGGTTTGGTGAATTTTGAGATTGGGTTTGGGGAACAGTATTTTAACAAGGATATTCATGAAACATGGGACTCTTCTCCTTGTGGATTTTAAATTACATGAGATTTACATTTTCTTCACCACTAGGATAGTTGAGGAGTTCTGTACATAGAATTATAGTGTTAAGTTTGTGCATTCTTATACTCATCAGGGCTTTCTAAAGTAAAAGAATAATAACTATAACGTTAGCCATAATTTCTTGTATGTTTATAATGTCTTCCATTCTTTATGCACATCACTAAATTCTACAATAATGCATTAATTCAGAATATATGTTCCCTGATTAGAGAAAACTGAGGCTTGTGGTAGGAATAGTAAATGACATCATTCATGCAGTTAACAAGTACCAAATTCATCTTTATATCTGAGTCTATGTAACAGTCAACCCCCTGTGACTTCTGCAGTGGATTGCACGTATTTCTCCAGCCACTGCTGCTCGCCCTAGTTAACATTCTCCTTGAACGACCTACAAGGTCTTTAACTTCTCACTGGCTTAAGTGTCTCTGATGCTCCCAGTTTAAAAATTGCAATATACACATAAATAATTCAAGTAAACAACTTGATATAGTGTAGTGCATTAGGGCTAAAATAACCCTCCCCTTTTAGACTAGTTTAGAAAACCATCATCATTTTCTAGAAATACTCTCTGGGCTTCATGTGGTGCATAGTACATTGAATTTGTTAACATTTTGCCAGCTATACCATTCAAAAAAAAAAAAAGCAATCTGAAATCACTGCAAAATCAGCATAAATGCAGTCTTAATTGGCTTTTCCTCACAAATAACCTTCTTCATACCAACTTTATTGTCATGGCTGTAAAAAACCTTATCTTTATTATCAACATAGACATCATGTCTATTAACAACATTTGTAATCAAATTCCAAAATGTGTTTACAGATAGGCTAAAACCTGTGTGAGCATGTTTTCTTTGAATTGAACTTCTTATTCCACCAGAGGTTTATCTCAATAGATAAATAGATGGATATATTGATAAGGGCAGAAATTTCTGGTATCACCAACAGTATCTCCTTACACCTTCCCCTCTGCTTGATCAGGTCCTCCAGTTAACCCTGGTCATCATATCTGAGGAATTTGAACCTCCCTAGGTCTTGCCAACCCCTGGCTGTTACTCACACTATTGCTTCTTCCAAGATGTTCTTCCCATATCCATGTGGCAGAGTTTGCATTCTTTACACATTGGCTAACTATCAACTACCTAAAAGAGTTTTACTGGAATTCTATCGGGGATGACCTACTTTCCATTCTTTTTCATCTCTGATGAAAAGTGTTGCCAAGTGTTTTCTGTAGAAAGTCAGATAGAAATATTTTGGGGTCATTCAACTTTACTATTGTTACTTAAAAACAGTAATAGATAATACGTAATTAAGAATATGGTTGTGTAATAAAACCACAGTATTTACATTTATAGGAAGTAGGCAGGATTCGTAAAATATGTGTATTCTGTCTATCCTCAACTTCACAGTACTGATTACAAATTATAGTTGTAAAGTTTCTGTTATACTTTTTATTGTCAGGATATCCATATGAATAAAAGCTTCATGATGACTGAAGTCCTAACTGACTTGTTCTTCATTGTATTGCCACTGAACACAGCAGATGTTCAATAAATATTTGTTGAAAAATATATATTACTTAGTTAAAAGTTTAGTTTGTTTTAGTTATTTAGCCTTAATGATTCTCTGTACCCTGCAGGATAAAGTCCTAAGTCCTTACTGTGATACACATTCCCATAAACTCCTAAGTCAGTGAAATCATAAGTATCAACACTTACTACCTCAGTTACTGTCATAGAACTAGTGTTGTAATTCAGTCATCCATTTATTTGTCCATTTAGTGTTTCATGTCTGGTAAATAGTATACTAGACACTGTGCCAGGCACTTAGCAAAAATGGCATATATACTACACTCAATTTGTCCAACATAGCATTTAAAGTTGAATGTTGTCTCAAAATACATGAATTTCACTGTTGCATGATTTCCTTTGCCTATGGGTCTCTGAAGTCAAATTCAGCAAAAAAAAAAAAAAAAAAAAAAAAAAAAAAAAAAGTCTCCCCCAGTGGGTCCCAATTTAATCACATAGTTATTTTTAATGTATTCCTTCCTGTCTCTTTCTTTGTGTATCACCTTAACTACCACCTGTCTCATTGAACCTGTCTTGTCTCTGCAATGATTTTGAGTGAGCTCAAGAGCAAGTTTGTCCTTCTTTGTACCACTAGGGTCAAACACAATAACTGAAACATAAAGTATCAAATAAATGTTTGATGGATAAGTCAGTTCTAACATATGTACAATGTCTTATGTAGCACTAAGCCATTATGAGATTAATTCTGAAGAATTTGATGAGGATATTGAAAAAACACTGAGTTTGGACTGTCAAATATGTTTTTCTAACCGTCAACTATCTTTGGGTTCAAGTATTAATATTTTAATTAACTTGAGGTTATATTATTACCATCTAATTATTTAAGTCTTTCACATGAAACAGTATTCTAAATCCAGAATTTTGGCTGAAGCAACAATTGGAAACTTTGCCAAGGAGAAAAATTTGAGAATGGAAAAAATTATATTGTATTGGCTTCGAATGGATTCATAAAACTGATTTGATGTCATGTTCTGTGGTACAGAAATGGGACATGCTGATCTTACTTCACATATAGTACATTGCATTATAAAGCTTTCTGCATAGAATCAAAAATTCCCCTGATTCCTTTGATTTATCTTAAAGTTTAAATTCTGAACATGTGAACCATAACACTTTTACAAATCAAAATGATCTTTTAGAAAAGTCATAAAGTAATGTTTATACATAATGCCTTCAAAATAATTTGTGTTGAAAAGCTGTCAGTGCTATAGAAAATAAGAACTCTGACCTATGCAAATAATCTTGGCTTTAAAATATAAAACATTTCTCAAATAAAATGACAAGGTTTACAGAAGGTTCAGGTTTGTTTTCAAAGGAAGGAGTAGGAGGGTTGGAGATACTGGGGAAGGCTTCTGAAATGAATTTTTCTTTGTAGAAAAGCATGGAGAAAGACAAGTATTTTAAGCATGTGGTAGGGTTACAATTTTGATAACTTTCTCTTATCTATTTTCACTTTTCCCAGAACATATGTCTCACCATCGTTTTATTAGCAAGTGGAGAATACACCACTGTCCAAAATCTGTGGTGTGATTAGCGTTATTGAATGGCAGATTTAGTGTTACTCATGTTTATTTTATATCTTCCCAAACCATCTGTTTCCTTGCACTATTTCTTATTTAGATAATGAGAAACAGTGATAGTGAAGGTGTGTGTTGCCACTACAGTACTAATGGTTCCTGATATTTTAGGTTTGTACTTCTATTTTTGAGTGTCATAGGCAAACTCAATGACATGATCACTGCTTAGGAAACAAATTTAGAAATAATTCATATGTTCAGTTGACTCAATTTATTAAGTGTTCTAGGTATTAGATGAGAAATATTGTTCTTGAGATAAAACACTATCTGTACCTAAAACAATCTAAAGCAGAAGTTAGATATGAAAACAATGTAACCTGATAAGGAAAGCAGTTGGATTAAAAGTATGAAGGCATCAGGAAGGGAAAGTGAAAGCACCTTTCAAAGAATGCACTGGAGTCTTCAATTACATCTGGAAAATTTAATTGCAAGGATAAGAGGTAGAAAAGATGCCAGAGAGTGTTACAGACCCAAGCACCTGCATTAAGCATGGTATCCATAGAAATGTGAAAGAATTTATTTTTGGGAAACTTTAATTATGTGAGTTTGGCTGGAATACAAAGTATTCATGGGAAAATAGCAGAGAATGAGACTTTGTGACTTGGTAACCATAGTTACCAAGTATATACTAACCATAGTTAGTATATACTGAGCCCTTAGAATGTGGTAATATACAGATGCACCTTGACCTACAATGGGGATATATGACAATATGCACATTGTCAAGTTGAAAGTATCCTAATTTGAAAACACAGTTAATACACCTAACCTACTAAACATCATAGCTTAGTAACAGATTACACTAGAGTATTCATTATCCAACTCCCTAGATAGAATTGCTGACTGGTTGCTTCTGGGAGTTGAAGGTACATTCTAGTTGTCAAACTCTGGGACAGAGTATCATACAGCATATCCACAGCACAGAAAAAGGTTAAAACTCAAAGTTTGAGGTATAGTTTCTACTGAATATATTCAGCATATATACTATCATAAAGCTGAAAAATAGCAAATTGAACCATCTTAATTCAGAGACTAAGAGCTGATTATTCATTCTCTCATTTTATTTTTCCATCAAAGCATGAGGCATTGTTTTTCTTAATTTAAAGACTGGAAAACTGAGTTTCGGGGAGCTTCATAGAATGCTGATTCAGTATGTTAAGTTATATAACATTGGAATTGAATAATTTGGCAGCACTGAATAAAGGGGCCATTGATAAAGCTGCTTCCATGTTTCATGCCATTGGTTCTTAAAGGGTACTGGTTCCACGGTTCCACACCATCTTCAGTATTGCTTGAAAAATGGTTAAAAGCACAAATTCCCAGGACCTTTCCTAGAACTACTATCTCTAAAAGTCTGGGAATAAGTCCCAGGAGATTCTTTTCTAAGAAGTCTTCCCAGTAATTTTGATGTACTCTGGAATTTAGGAAACACAAGTTTAGGTCAATGACAATGGATGATGCAGTGCCATGGGGCTTGTGATACAGAGAAAGATGCTATCATCTGTAGATATGCACAAAGAAAGGCAGTTATCAGAACCCAGATAAAGCAAATTGGAGATGTCTACATGACAGCAGCTGTGGCCATCAGTATTCAGGCATAATGAACTTTTGGCAACAATAAGGAGGAACAATTTTTTTGCTGCCCTAGGGAATTCCAGCCAGTGGCTTTCCGTGGCCAAATCCAAGGGACATTAGAAATTAACAGATGTAATTTGTGAGGTCCTTGTATATCAACCTGACTGGCACAGAGCAGGTGAATATCTGGAAGGGTAAACAGAAGGTTCCTATCAAATGTTCCCAAGGTGATAGGTGGAAAGAGGTGAAGGCACACTTTAAACCTCAGGAATTGTGACTTTGGAGCTGTGTGTTCAAATATTATGCCATAGAACCTCCAGATAAGGGTAAGTACAGATGAGAGAATGACCCTCTAAGCCAGACTAAGCATTTGCGAATGTACTCTACAAGCAAGATGGATTCCAAGTGAATTTTAGGTAGATAGATCACATGATCTTATGAATTATACATTCACTGATATTTCTTTTTCATTTTACTTTGAGAAAGATCGCACTAATAAGTGGGGTGGAGAATGGAAAGGGTAGGAAAAGAATCGTACTAATTAATAAGACAACTAAGAATTTTATGGTAATAAAAATGACATAAGAGCTCAAGCTCTGAGATTGAAAATGGGTGAAGAGTCTAATTCATTAAAATCCATAGGGTTATTTCTCTGTATGCTCTGAGGCTTTGGGTGCAATCTCCAGCACTGCAAAAGCAGGAGAAGAACCTGGCAGCAGACTCCTGATACAATCAATCATTTAAAACCCTATGATTAGCAGAGAAACACTGACTTAGTGCTGGGCATAGCACAGTGTTGGGGAGTGTTTTGTTCTATTGTACCCAGTGTCACTATGAGTTGGACCCTAATCAATGGCATCTAACAACAACAACAACAACAACAACAACAACAATAACAACAACAACAGGTGAATGAGATGAAGACAAAGGAAGGAGTCCAAGGGACTTCCCAGTTTTCTTTCATAAGTGTTAGAGTAAAGGAATAGTGGTTCTTTTTATTATTATATGCTTGTTTGGTTTCGGCTCCTTATTTGTTTTATGTTTATTTTGAACTTACCTGTGTTTTCAGCAGTGAGAATTGTCTAGTAGCTTGTCTGATATAAGTTTTAGATTTCAAAAGATAAAATTGAATGGAAGATATGGATTGAAAGTTATCAGAAAAATGGATACTATTTAAAGATATCCAAGAGCAGCGGTGCCCAACCTTTGTGGGAACAGGGACTAGTTTTATGGAAGACAGTTTTTCCATAGACCAAGAATGGGGAGTTATTTCAAGATAAGTCAAGTGCCTTGTATTTATGGTGTTAATACAGATGAAGTTTCACTGACTTACTCATTATTCACACAAGTACTGGTCCATGGCCTGGGGGTTGGAGACTCTGACCTAAAGTGTATGTATAAAATAAATGGAGTCAAGAGTCACCAACATGGAATTAAATTTAAGTAAAATGTAAAAAATTAAAAAAAGACAATCCTGGAAAATACAGAGAAGTAATAATAATAATAATAATAATAATAATAGCAATAAAGTATTATTGTAACATAAGACATATTTAATATGGATTATGTTGAACATTTTCCAACTATTCAGTTAATTTCACAAAAAAAACTGTATGGTTGACAGTAATGTCAAACTCATTTAACAGATGGAAAAAAAAGCCTGAGGATATTGGAATATAAGAATATTGTCTGAGATTATATGGTTATTAACTTGCTGAATTGAAATCCAAACAAAGGTCTCTGTTTGCTGAATCCATGAAACACTGTTTATTTTCACAAATGAATATGAGTAAAAAAAATAATGTCAAGGAAACCACATGGCAAGATAGTCAAAGCAAGAGGACATTTCAGGAAGGTTTAACAGTATCAACGTGTCTATCTAAGAAGTAGAATACTATCTGGGGTCCATGTACTGAGGGATAGATTCAAAAAGTATAGAAGGATAATAAGAAACTCAAATTAGGTGGAGGATTGTTGGCATGAACAGAAGCAGAACTTCAAGTCTTCATTTTTTTTTAAAGAACTTCACAGTAAACAAAAAGGAAAACATGAGGTAGAAGCTGCCAGCATTAAGAGTTAAAAGAAGCAGCTGCTGTGTGGATTTTTGTTGTTATTTCAATGGAAGAGAAAAATAAGTTTTAAGTTCCGAGAAAGAAGAAAATGAAAGAGTGAGTGGATGAATATATAAAAGAATATATAAAATAAGTACTACATAATTTGTGCATAAAAATGGATACAATTGTTACATAAACTGATACATACCTAAATTAATGTAAATAGAAATTAATGGATGGTTTGTTGGGTTACTTTGGATCTGTGGCACTTCTCTTTTCTAAGAGAGTATTATTGATGACAGGCAATATCATCTCTTCTCATTGTTACCCTCTGCCAGCACATGAATGGTAAATATCCATGACAAGGAGCAATCCACAATCTTATTTATGTTTAAGCCCATTGCTGCAGATATTGTGTCAATCCATCTAGTGGAGGGTTTTCCTTTTTTTGGTTGACCTACCTCTCTCACTAACATGATATCTTTCTCCAGGGCATCCATGTCCTTCCTGATTACATGTTGAAAATATGAAAGATGCAGTCTTGCCATCCTTGCTTCCAAGGATCACTCTGGGTGTACTTCTTCCAGGACAGAATTGTTGGTTTTTCTCACAGTTGACAATATATTCAATATTTGTCTCCAGCACCATAATTAAAATGCATCAATTCTTCTCCTGTCACCCTTGTTCAATGTCCAGCTTTCACAACCATATGATGTGACTGAAAATACCATGGAGTGAGTCAGGTGCACCTTCAAAATCAATGAAGTGTTGAAATCTTATGGTTCTAAGCAATAATCTCTTCAGAGAAGGACTTCAACCATGATGGAAAACATCCATTTTTCAAAGTAGGTGTTTGTTATAATTAGACAAGATGCCTGGTCCCACTAAAATCCAGCTGGACAGAGGTCAAAATAGAGCTCTACTGTGAAAGAACCGGCATCTTGGTCATGTGATGGGATGAAAATCTCAGTTTAGGGAAGAGGCCAGACCTGCCACAGCCTCCCCATTTTATTTGTATTTATATTTATATTTATTATTATTTTTATGGTTCTGGGGAGCTGAACCCAAGGCCTTTCTCTCTCTTTCTCTTTCTCTCTATCTCTGTCTCTCTCTCTCTCTCTCTGTCTCTCTCTCTCTCTCTTTCTTTCTTTTCTTTCTTTCTTTCTTTTTTTTTTTTTTTTTTTTTTTTTTTTTTTTTTTTTTTTTTTTTTTTTTTTTTTTTTTTTTTTTTTTTTTGCAAATACACTATCACTGGGCTGTATCCTCAGCCCTTTTTAAATCAGGGTCTCACTAAAGTTTGCAGGCTGCCTCTGGCCTAGAACCTGTGATCCTCCAGCTTCCACCTCCCAAGTTGCTGGGATAACAGGTGTGCCCCACCACACCTGGCAATCTTCACATTTTAAAAAGCTTCCACCACTTAAGTGTTCATTGTCACAGGGAGAAGGTCAAAGATTATTTCCAAACGGGTACCTAACATGGTGAGGCACACAGCTGCAGACCAGAGAACCTGGACTTAGAAATTAAATGCAACATCAGGGGTTCAAATCAAGCTTGTAAAAAAATACCACATTGAATCACTCTCTATAAAATCCATATCTTCTGTAACTGAAACTAGAATTTCAACATTTTAAACAAGGAGTTTGACCTGTTAGTAGACAGTATACTTGAACCAGATGGTTTGAAATTTTTTTCTTTGAAATGTGTAGTTTTTACTAATTTGAAACAGTTTAGTTGAATTCATACAAAAGAATCATATTTTTAAGCAAAAACACTGCATATTATATTCTCACGTTTGGTGTTTTAAGAGAGAAAGGAGGGATAACTTAGAATTCCATTTCTGCCATTGACTTATTCTGTGACCATTGGTAAGTATCATCAGCTTCTTGCATGTCACTTTGGTCATTTGTAAAACAGAGGTACTACTCATACCAATTTCATAAGGATACTTTGAGATGAAATAATACAAGGCATATGAAAAAGACCTTGGCATAGATCTTCAAAAAATAGGAAAGGTGTTCTGATAAAAGTACATTGGGGTGAATACTATGATCCTCAAATTCTCTTGGGAAGATGAGTAACACATTAATTGAAAGGGGGAGAAAAAGAAACTGCAGAAAACATCCTAGCTTCCCTAAGAAGTGCTCAGGGGGAACATATCTATATATAGTCAGAACCATTTTTAAAAATAATAAAATTCTAATGATTGATTAAAAGAAAAAAATCACCCAGAGATGAAGACTTATTATTGCTAGATCTTGTCTGGCTTGACATCTGCATAATTAGGTGAGTAAGCGTGGGTACCTTGGGACCAAACTATTCCATACGTATCCCAGAAGGAGTGACAGGTTTAAGGCCATGAATTGAACTGGCTGGCTTCGTATCATGAAGCCTCACCGCCAAAGTCAGGACAGATGAGGATTCACAATAACTCAGGATCATAGCAAGATTGTAGTGGGAAAGGAAAAATAAATCATTCCGTTTGAGAAGTAGTTACTATGCATTATTCTAAGGCAGAGATGCAGAGAATAAGAACAGGTCAGATTCTTGTTACTCCAAATGATTGTTATTGTACTCCAACTAAAAAGCCAGATAAGAAGGAAAGCAGACTCTTCTCAGTTGTTGTTGTTGTTGTTGTTGTTGTTGCTGTTGCTGTTGCTGTTGCTGTTGTTTGGTCACTTGGTGCCCCATAATTTCTAGCCTATAATAGAATTAATCTTGAATATAAGGACCACATTGCCACACATTGGACAATTACAGTGTCATGGGGAATTTGTGACAACAATATTTTGTGAGTCTTTCCTTAGTTTTGCAATATATTTATGACAGCAAAAATCATGGTTAAGATAATTGAGAGCATTTGAGTTATATGCTTTGGTGCTACATGGTTTCTACCATCCCTATTCACTTTTTAATTTTGTATTTGTCATATCATATATTCTCTATAGACTTAGGCACAAGGCCCAAAACATACTTGAACAAAGGAGAAGTTAAAAAGAAAGTCTTGGCAGCATAATAATTAATGTGAAATCATGTCTTACCCTTACCTGGCTCCCTGAGTGTGCATTCAATTAGTTAGAATCTCAGATGGAAAATTGTTAGGAGTGCCATTAAATATATCTCACAATTTCCATTGGCTAAGTTTGAGAATTTGATTTTAATAGGGCCACTGACAACTGAAATGTTTCCACAAGAAAGAGTCCCATGGTCTGGATCATAAGCAGTATGAGCAACAAGTGACGGGATTTCACAATTCTTAGTAGAAAAGAGAAGAAGAACATTCTTCTCAACATTGGAAGGTCAACAAGGAGAAGAAATTGTCCAGTGATGGAAAAACAAGACACAAAGTATAAAATTTCAAAAATGTGGCTATTGAGTCAACAAAAAAATAACTTACTCTATGCAATATGATATGCTGGTGGTGAAATGTCAGTCCCTGGTGGATTATCACATATCAAGGGTGGAAGTCAGTAACTCTCACTTCCATGACATGGCTGCAGATACAAATAAAGCTTTCCTGCCCATGATTTTCTGTTCCTGACCACCCCAGAGACTAGACTTATTCAATAATACAATAAAACAAAATTCACTTTCATCTGAGGAGTTCTTCATTCACTAAGAAATGGAATGAACTAGAAGATAGTGGTTTTCTTGGTTTGGGTAGTGTTCTTTATTATTAGGTTTCATTTGATTCCCATAAAATAAACTGAAACAAACTTGCCTTGTAATTTCAGGCATTCTCAGTTAAAAGAATTTTTCAGTCATACCTAGTGGTACACACCTATAATCCCAGTGAATCAGGAGACTAAGTTAGGAGGGTCACAAATTCCAGACCAGAGGCAACCTAAGGAACTTAATGAGACTCTGTCTCAAAATAAAAAATAACAATGAGCTGGGGATATAGGTCAGTGGTAGACTAGTTCAATTCCCAGTAGACTGATAGAGAGAGAGAGAGAGAGAGAGAGATTGGAAGCTTCAATGCTTCATTTTGACACAATGTTCAGTTTATTTATTGGGGAAGTTGATATGGAAAAGAAAGGCTTGACTCTGGAGGAGAGGGGAATGTGCCACCTTCTCTGTGCATCATGACATTGTTAGGAGAATCTCCACATACCCTATGACTAGCTATATTTTTACAACATATCCTAGATACTGTGATCCACTGAATACTATTCTATGCATTAAGCAGAGAGAGAAACTAGTACTCCATATCTGCACTTGGGGATTTAATACATCTGAAAAGGGCCCTAAGTTCACACCCAAAATTTCCACTGAGTTACTTAAATACAAATATAGAATGGGCAGTGTCTTCTGCTCAGTTTTTCTCACTTTCCCATCTATAAACTTGATGGGATTGTTTCCATAATATCTATTTTTTCCTATTTATGAAAGACTCTCTATGACTAGTACTTAGTCTCTTGCTACCAAGAGTTACTACTTGCCTTCTGATAGATGAGTTTTCTGTGCTATCAGTATAATCCCATTGTGGCCTTCAGGCATGCAACAGAACAAATTTGCTCCGCCAGTGTAGTAAGCTTTTTATATGTTCATGACAGTAAATATCTCACCCCAACAGTTGACTTATGTCTGCTTTTTAAACAATTGCAACAGATGGTTAACACTTGAACAGAATGTATAATTAGCTTTCCAATCTAACACTTCATTCTTATTTGCTCTTTCTCAAAGAAGAGAAGCTTTGCCTTATGCCATTGAGTCTAATCTGTTAATTTAATCAGGAGCAGTGCTATGAAAGTTCCCAGGAGAGATGGGCTGTGGGAGGATTCCTAATCCCAGCCTTTCAGGGACATTAAAAAAAGCCAAGTGGAGGTGTAGAAAGAAATCTCAGTACTTTTTAGAATGCCATGCCTCATTCTCATTTGCATTCCACACGAGGAAAGTTTCTGCACCTTTTAATTTTTTCCTTTCTTTTCATCTACCTCACCTCTCTTAGCCTCACCTTTCTCATTGGAGTGGGTGACTCCTAACTCAGGCTGCTCTGAATACTAAATGAAACTCCTGCAAAACCTAGCATAGAGCCTGACACAAACAGGGAACTTACACACTTCCTTCACTGTGGGTCAATTTAGGAAAACTAGAACGATATCAACTCCCACTTGTTTTTAAACTGTACACACCCATTCCACCAGTAACCTTTCCAAAACCCACTTCCAAGGAGGTGTCTCCCTCAGTTTCTGCTCCCATCCTCCAGAGCCTCTCCTTTGCAGACATCACCTCTCTATTCTCTGAGCTACAACAGCTTGTAGTATGTGGGCAAAAGTCCTTGGAAGCCTAGAACTATTTCTGGCCTTCTTGTAATCTTTCCCATATGAACCTATTGAAAATTTGATTCTTATCACCTTTTTATGAGTCAAAAACCCTAAATCAAATATGCCACTACCTCCAAAGTTTCTATATACAGAGTAGAGCTAGTGTCACCCTACTTGATTTTTATGATGTACTTCTGCAGCCTTTGGAATGGAGCCATCTTATGCTTGCCAGACAACGATGCTGTTCCAGAGAACAAAACAAAGGTCTACGATTGGGGGGCACAGAATTTGTAAACATGGAATTTGTAGTCTCAGAAGAGAATAATTCTGCTTTACTCATTATCCTGTAAAATCATTAGATGGCCCTTGATCAAAGATACTTCCAGATTTATTCTGGAAAAGATTACATGTCATCAAAGGGCATACACAATTGATAATTCTATGGATTACCTGTCTCTATACAATTGAGAGCCTGCACAGCCCTGTGACATCCAATCCCATTAGATCTTGGAAGCTAAGCAGGGTCGGCCCTGGTTAGTACTCGGATGGGAGACCACCTGGGAACACCAGGTTCTGTAGGCTTGGGAGATGGACCCAGCAACCCACTCTCAAAAAATCAATCTACCATTGAAAACTCTATGAACAGCAGAGAAGCACAGACAATATGTTTTGCCTGTTGTACACAGGGTCACTGTGAGTTGGATACCTCCTTGACTGCACCTAACAACAACAGCAGCAGCAGCAGCAGCAGCAACAACAACAACAACAACAACAACAACATACAATTGAGAAAGACATCATGTTTGGGAGAGTGGAAGGTCAGTGAGAAAAATGAAAACCCTCCACCAGATGGGTTGACACAGTTTCTGCAACAATGGACTTAAACATAAATAAGATCCTGTGCCTGGCACAGAATTGGGAAGTGTTTTGATCTGCTGTACATAGAGTCGCTGTGAGTCAGACTCAACTCATCGCACCTAACAACAACAACAACATACAGTTGAGGAAGTAAGTCATTCACTCCTTTGAGGAATTTGGAACTTTGAAGGAAATGCCTATGAAATACAGTGTACAATAATTCACAAAACTTTAAGAAAATAATTTATACAGTGAAAATATAGAGGGTGTTAATTGGAATAGGTTTAAGAATTGAAATGCTGTAGACTACAAATGTATTTTTATTGAGGCTTTTGCTAAGTAACTCATATATTTAGGATATAAGAAATGTGCTAACATATGCATTCCACTTAGCATGGAACATAGTATGTAGTGAATGGTTTGTAGGTACCGACTAGTATCTAATTCCATTTCAGAAGGACTTCTGTTTTATAGATGAAGAAAATTGGGTTGTGAATAACTGGATAGCAGGCAAAGTTCACTAAAAGGAATATAAGGGTATCAGGATTTGAAATAAATCTTCCAGACATTAAATCTCATCCTTTTCGCTGCTGTCCTTCATAATTTGCTATTGAAGCTAAGAAGATTTTTCTTTAAAAGAATCCTCTTTACTCATTCATGCTCTATCTTAGCAGAGGCAAATGCAGGTGGAAGACACAGAAGGTTTGCTATAAGTGATACTTAAGCCCATTGTGGATGTTTAAGTTGGCTACAGACATGTTCACTCATTCAATAAGCATTGAATAAGAGTTGTATTATGTGAGAGTAACTGCTTTAGGCATTGGGGGTACTAAGGAGAAGCAAGAGATATTTACTCAAACAAAACCATATGAAATATATTGGGATATTTGTCTCTGTTCAATATTTTGAATCAGATTAACACCTTTATGCATGATCATATGGGTTATATTTGTCTTTACTATGTACAAACTCAGTAGCAGTATCAACAGGTAGTGTGGTACAATGACATATAAGACTCATGATTTTGTTATTAAATATATATAATCACATTAGAAATTTATGACCTTTATAAGACATAAAGCTGGACTCACCCATAATTTCAATACCCTAAGATATACTCTTTTAATATGTTTGTATGATTTTTAAATTTAATGATCATCTCTGACACATGTATTTATAATTTATGTACTACATTTACTGTTTTATATTATAGAATATGTTTTAACATGTATATACTAGCATGTGCAAAGTAGTATTGCTTATATATGTCAGGTGTGCCAGACTCATTTCATGGTATTTTCAGTTATATGATATGATTGTGAAAGCTGGCCATTGAGGAAGGGAGACAGGAGAAGAATTGATGCTTTTGAATTATGGTGCAGGAGGTGAACATTAAATATACCATGGACTGCCAAAATAATCAGTAGATATATCCTAGAAGAAGTGCAACCAGAGTGCTCCTTGGAAGCAAGGATGGCTTGATTGTGTCTTACATATTTTGGACATGTAGTCAGGAGGGACCAATTCCTGGAGAAGGACATCATGTTTGGGAAAGTGGCAGATCAATGAAAAGAAGAAAGACCTTCAACTAGATGGATTGACACATTGTCTGCAACAATGGGCTTAAACATAAATAAGATAATGTGCCTGGCACAGAAACAGGGAGTTTTTCTTTCTAATGTACATAGGACAACTCTGAGTCAGATCCAACTTGATGGCACCTAACAGCAACAACAAATATCTCTATCTCCCACACCTCTATCAGTTTGATGTACTGTGGGGGCTTGCATGTTGCTATGAGGCTTAAAGCTATGCCACCAGTATCTCAGGGCTACAAGGTCAGTCATGGTAGGCAGGTTTCAGCTAAGCTTCCAGAATAAGACAGACTAGGGAGTAGGACCTGGTAACCCACTCCCCAAACAACTAGCCATTGAAAACCCTATGAATAGGAGAGAAACACTGTCAAATATAGTGCCAGAAAATGAGCCTTCCCCACTGAAAGGCACTCAAAAGACTACTGGGGAAGTGATGCCTCCTCACAGTAGAGTCTACCTTAATGACAGAAATGGCATAAAGCCCCAGGGGCCTACATTTGCTGATGTGACACAACTCAAAATCAGGAGAAACAACTGTAAATATCCATTAATAATTGGAAAATGGAATGTATGTCATATGAATATAGGAAAATTAGAAATTATGAAAAGAGGGATGGGGCACATAAACATTGCCATTCTGAGCATCAGTGAGCTAAAATGGATGGGACTGTGCCATTTTGAGTCAGATAATTATGTGATCTACTATGGTGGCAATGACAAACTAAAGAGAAATGAGGTTGCATTCATCATCAAAAAAGAAATTTCAAGATCTGTCCTGAAATCCAGTGCTGTCAGTGATAGAATAATATTCATACATCTATAAGGAAGGCCACTTAATATGACTATTTTTCAAATATATGCATCCACCACTAAGATAATGAATGAAGATTGAGAAGATTACTACCAGCTTCTGCAATCTGAAATAGAGCAAACATGTAATCAATATGTACTGATAATTACTGGTGACTGGAATACAAAAGTCAGAAACAAAGAAGGCTCAGTGGTCAGAAAATATGACCTTGGTGATGGAAATGATGCTGGAGAACAAATGATAGAATTTTGTCAGACCAATGACCTTTTCATAGCACTTACATTTCTTCATCAACATAAATGGCAACTACACACATGGATTCCACCAGATGGAACATACAGGAATCAAATTAACTACATTTGTGGAAAGAAACAATGGAAAAGCTCCATAGCAAATGTCAGAACAAGACCAGGTGTTGATTGTGGATCAGACCATCAGCTGTTCATATGCAAGCTCAAACAGAAACTGAAAAAAATCAGTATAAGTGTATGAGAGCCAAGATTTTGAGTATTTCCCACCTGAGTTCAGAGACGATCTCAAGGACAGTTTTAATGTAATAGACACAAATTTTAGAAGACCAGAGAAGTTGTAGGATGACATCAAACATAATATCCATGAGGAAAGCAAAAGGTTATTAAAAAGAGAGGAAAAAAGAAAAGGCCAAGTTACATATCATCAGAGACTCTCAAAGTTACCCTTGAATGTTGAGAGGCTAAGGTAAAAGGAAGACATGTTGAACTAAGGAACTAAACAGAAGACTTCAAAAGACAGCTCAAGAAGCCAAAATCAAATATTTTAATGACATGTGCAAAAGTGATGGAGACAGAAAACCATAAAGGAAGAACATGTGCTGTTTTTCTCAAGCTTGAAGAAGTAAAGAAAAAATTCAAGCCCTTAATGACATTAGTGAAAGATTGTACAGGAAAAAAATTAAATGATGCAGGAGACATCAAACAAAAATGGAAGGAATACACAGAGTCATTATACGAAAAAGAACTGGTGAAGGACCAACCATTTCAAGAGGTTACATATGATGAGGAACCAATGGCATTGAAGGATGAAGTAGAATCTGCCTTGAAGGAATTTATGAAACACAACACTCCAAGAATTGATGGAATAAGAATAGAGATGGTTCAACAAACAAATGTAGCACTGGAGATGCTAACATGTTTATGCCACTAGATTTGGAAAACAGCTATTTGGCCAATTGACTGGAAGACATCCATATTTATGCCTATTCCCAAGAAAGAGGATCGAATTGAATGTGGAAACTGTTGAATGATATCACTCGTATCACACACAAGCAAAAATTTTTAAGGATTATTCAAAAGTGACTGCAGCAGTATATAGACAGGGAACTGCCAGAAAATCAAGCGAGATTCAGAGGCGAGTAGGGAATGAGGGACAATATTGCAGATTTCAGATGGATATTAGCCAAAAGCAGAGTTTTCAGAAAGATGTCTATGTTTACTGACTATGCAAAGGCATTTGACAGTATCAATCATAAAAAATTATAGATGGCACTGTGAAGAATGGGAATACCACAGCACCTAATTGTAATTATGAGGAATCTGCACATGGACCAGGAGGCAGTCATTTGAACAGAACAAGGAAACACTGCTTGGTCTAAAGTTGAGAAAGGTGGGCGTCATGGTTGTGCCTTTTCACCATATTTCTTGAATTTTATGCTGAGCAAATAATCTGAGAAGCTGGACTTTATGAAGAGTAATGTGTCATCAGTATTGGAGGAAGATTCATTAATAAACTGATTTATGCAGGTGACACAACTCTGCTGAAAGTGAAGAAGATTTGAAACATTTACTGATGAAGATCAAAGAACATAGCCTGCAGTCTGGATTGTGACTCAACAACAATGAAACAGAAGTTCTTATAACTGGGCCGGTATGCAAATTCACAATAAATGTAGAGAAGATTGAGGTTGTCCACTATTTGGCTTTATTTGGCTCTACAATCAACAGCTATGGAAGCAGCAGTCAAGAAATCAAAAGGTCCATGCTTTGCGCAAGGTTGTAGTAAAAGATCTCTTTAAAGTTTTGAAAAGTAAAGATGTCACATGAAGACAAATGTGAGCCTAACTCATGCCATGGTATTTTCAGTCACATCATACAGTTGTGAATCCTGGACACTGAACATGGGAGACAGGAGAAGAATTGATGCTTTTGAATTATGCTGCTGGAGGTGAATATTGAATATACTATGGACTGCCAGAAGAACCAAAGGATCTATCCTAGAAGTGCAACCAGAGTGATCCTTGGAAGCAAGGATGGTTAGATTGAGTCTTAATTATTTTGGACAGCTAGCGAGAGGGACCAATCCCTGGAGAAGGGCATCATGTTTGGGAAAGTGGCAGGTCAATGAAAATAAGGAAAACCTTCCACCAGATGGATTCACACAGTGTCTGCAACAATGGGCTTAAACATAAATAAGACTGTGTGCCTGGCCCAGAATTGGAGAATGTTTCATTCTGCTGTACATAGCATTGCTATGAGTTGGACCTGACTTGACCACACCTAACAACAAAAATATATATCTATATACATACATACACACACATATGCACACAGGTGTACACACACATATGCATATATATATGCATATATGTATATATCAATTCACTCCCCAAAACAATCAGCCATTGAAAATCCTATGAATAGCAGAGAAGCACTGACATAGTGCCAGGCATGGCACAGTGTGGGGCAGTGTTTCACCTGTGGTACCTAAGGTCACTATATCAGACTCGACAGCACCTAACAATGACAATGAGATTGAATGATACACACACACACACACACACACACACACACACACACACACACACACCTGATCTCAGCTGAGGATATTTGCATCACCCTTATTAACACACAACAACTCTCATGTTCTTGAAAGTCATAAAAATAGAATTATAAAGAATGTATTCTTTCTTCACTGCCTTTTCTACATAACAGTTTGTTATGTCTTGCTTTCAATTTAGCATGCCACAATAAATGGTTTTTTTTTTTTATCAAATCTCATTCAGTAGAGATTTATAGCATACTAACCAGGTGATAATCATTGCCTTAGAGACTATTTTCTCACATATATTCACCATCTCCATTATGATTCAACAATATGTAGAGGTTACAGCAAATTAATTAAGAAAAGAAAATTTTAGAAGCTGATATCATATCATTACAAAGGCAAAATGAATTCTTGATTAAGTGTTTGGTTCAGCACAGGTAACTTAATACTGATTGTTGTAATCATGGTTTTATTATATTAAGTTAGAAAATTGCTTGTGTAACTGTAAAAGTACTTGAACAACCTAAGTGTTATTAGAATAAACCAGTCAAATGAGTGCATTTTACTTCATTCGTACATGAGAAGCTCTGGCATGTTTCATCTCATCATTCTATGCATTAAGCGGACTGTTTCTGTAAGAAAGAATTTCCTGTATCATTCAACTCATGAATTGTTTATTTGGCAATACCTACAAGATTTTTTGAAATTCATTAGTTTTTCTGAAATGTGCAGGCAGAAAAGGCTGCAAACGTAATATTGTGGAATTTGATTATGACTTACATTTACTCCAAAACCCATTTCAAGACCTTAACTGTCAAACTTGCAGAAAGGAAACTCACAATTAATATAAAAGTGTGATTTAGCTTTCTATGTGTCTGACAGGGCTTGAGCATACAAGCAAAAAGAGGCTTAAAAGTTATTAAGATAAATCTTCCCCACTCATTTAGCTTGCTAACTAAAATGTGACGAGTGTCTTTTCTCTCTGAAGAGTGCTATACAGTTTGACTGGTCTCATTTTCACTAAAATGTTGTTAAGGTTTTGATCTCAGAGTTAATCAGTGGCAAAAAATATGTACAAACACGGATCTTTGGCTTCATCTTTTCCTTCCTTTCTCCCAAACTGACCTATTATAATAGTGAAAATATTCATTCACTGAAATCAATGACAAACAATCCCATTCACTTATTTGCCACCTCTTTTTATTTCTACTGTTTCCAGATCTTAAACCAAAAAGCCCATATGCTTCCTCCTATGTTTTAGTAGCTATGGCATGGATACATGACTTACCTTGTCTGTGGCAAATTAGGGTTTTTGCCCAGGAGGTGGGTATTAGTCAGAAATCTGATAAAATCTCTCAGATAAGCAGCTTAAAGGAGGAAAGATTTATTTTCCCTCTTAGTTTCAGAACTTCTATTCCACGGGTATCTAGCCACATCATTTTGGGCATGAAACAGCACAATACTTCATGGTAAGTCATTTAGTGGAAGAGTCTGTTCATGTCTTGATGGCCAAGAAGAACAGAAAGGAGGATCCTGGGTCTACTATCCATTCAAAGTCATTGAAGACCTCACTTAATTCAATCCTGCCTCTTAAAAGTTCCATCACCTTCCACTCCTGCCACCCTGGGTACTAAATCTTTAACTCATGGCGTCACTTGAGATCTAAACCATAAATATGTGGATCATTAGGTAAGTGACGCAGAGGTGGAGGTAATTCAGAACTCTCTATTTTATTTATATATTTCTTTGCTTTACTTGGTTGTTGAACCCAGATCCTCACAGATACTTTGCAAATGCTCTACTATGGAGATGCAATACCAGCACCTTATTTTGTTATATATAATTTTTTATTCTGAGACAGGAACTTTTTAAGTTGTTTAGGCAGCCTCTGGCCTTTAACTTGCAATCCTCCTGCCTCAGCCTCCTGAGTTGCTGGAATTACAGATTTGCTCCAATCCACAGCACCTGGCCAGAATTCATTTTTACGTGGAGAAAGTAACAACTCTCTTTTGGGATTTGCAATAGAGGCAGAAGCAGGGATAGAATGTATGGACTGACTTCCTTTGATACTCTCACCCCCTATGAGTTTGCTGATATCCTTATATTGAGGATGCCTTCTTCTTGGGTTAGCTGGTTGATTTTCACTGTTCATAAACATTAACTTGACATAATATCCCTAAAAGATGAGGCAAAATAGTAGTAGATGCTGCCAATTCTTGCTATCCAAGAAGATAGACATTTTCAGTGCTTTGGTGGAACAAAAATGATTAAAACACAGACATTGTCATTGATTTCCAGAATGATTATTGATCCAAAGGTTTTGAGTTTTACACATATGCTTACATACTAAGATTAATTTGCCCATTATTCATTGACTATAAATAAAAATGGTATGGTGTGCATAAAGAAAATATATGAAAATGTTCACTGCTAATTTAAAATCTTACATAATAATTTATAAAAAGCATTACATGGTAACAATTTATTCTCAGTTATGCATTTCAAGATGGAAGAATGTAAAATGTTCATATAAAAATCCAAATGTTTTAGTATTTGATGCTGGTGATTTGAATTATGTCATCATAGTATAGACATAACACTGTTAACAGAGCTGTAAGCATAAAACTTTGTGATCTTTTCTTTCATAAAAAAAACAAGCAATACTTTCTAGGCAAATGCTGTGTTAAAAGAAATGGTTATTTTCATCTCAGTGTTTATACATGTGTCTGTAAAACTCAAAAATTTTAGATTAATTAAAAACAATATAATGTTTTTAACAAAAATCACTTAATGTAGACAAATGCCCTGTGTCAAGAAACTATTAACCAATTTAGCATTTATTAGATCATCGTTTTATGATAAGCTCTGAATATGCCATGGAGGAAATTCCCCACCATATCTGGCAAATGGGTATTTCTGCTCAGGATTGAAATCTTCATCAAGTGATGAAAAGATACAGAAATTGTTCAGTAACAGTAGTGAGCATGTGCTACAAAACAGAGATTCCTGCCTGAGGCCCAAGTGTGCCCACTCCAACACATTGCACACATATGTATAACATTGCAATTTTTTATACTAGGAGATTGGACCCGGGTCCTATCCATGCTAGACAAGTGTTCCATGATTGAGCTTCACTCTCAGAGTTTTTTTTTTTTTTTTTT
>VMDO01011152.1:0-68208 GCA_007922755.1 Pedetes capensis | reverse complement strand
AGGGGAAACACTATTGTCAGTGCTTCTCTGCTGTTCATAGGGTTTTCAATGGCAGATTGATTTTTGGGAGGGGGTTGCCAGGTCCTTCTCCCAAGCCTACAGCTTCTGGTGTTCCCAGGCGGTCTCCCATCCAGGTACTAACCAGGCCTGACCCTGCTTAGCTTCTGAGATCTGATGGGATCGGATGCCACAGGGCTATCGCTGCAGGCTTGTTGTTAGGTGCTGTCGAGTCTGTATCCAACTCATAGCGACCCTCATAGGGTTTTCAGTGGCTGACTGTTTCGGGATTGCCTCGGGAGTGGATTGCCAGGTCCTTCTCCCATTTTTGCGGTGCTGGGAATTGAACTCGGGACCTCAGAGACTGCAGCGCAGTGCTCTACCAACTGAGCTAAATCCCAGCCCTTTTAACAAGTAGCCAATATTATAAAGATATTACCAAGGTTTTGCCTTTAGCAATGTTCTTTTAACTACATTTTGCATCATATTCAAGATCTTTTCCTTAGGATATATTGTAAGACATAGTGATATTGCAAAATACTTCCTTAGGGTACAGTCCCCCAGGTGGAACAGAGTTCCCTAAGTGTGTTTCTTGTCATGTTCGTGATAGATACTGTGCATTACCTTCCAGAAAAGTTGAACTAGTTTATGTACCCACCAGAAAAGTATGAGGGAATGAATTCTCTTACACATTTGTGTACCAGAGAGACATTTCTATACTACTTAATCTTGACTAGTTTTGATAACCTAAAAACTAAATAATTTCAATTGGCTTCATTACTAGAGTATGGACACTTTTTGTAAATTACTTGGATTCTTATATTTTATGAGCTGATATAGACATAACCTTGGGATTATTGACTTGTGGGTGCCCATTCAGTCTTGATTTGTGCTACAGATCTTTCGTATGTTCAATGCATGGGACTCATATGTCTTCTTGGATTTTTTTATACTTCATGATTTTCTTAACATATCATTTATATACTGTAGAATTCGCGGTTTTAGTTATACAGCTCAATCATTTTTAGTAAATTTCCTGGGTTGTACAACCATCATGGTGATCCATTTTAAGACATTTCCATCACCCCAGTGAGATTTTTTGTGCCTATTTGACAGCTAAGCCTTATTCCCCAGTGAACAACTTATCCCTTTTCTATCTCTATAGATTTGCTTTCCTGGACATTTTGTATCAATGGAATCATGACTTTTTTATACAGAAGTGTAGAAGCTTTTCGTAGGCTTTTTATTTATTCTGTCA
Organism: Pedetes capensis; assembly: GCA_007922755.1. Classification (NCBI taxonomy): domain Eukaryota; kingdom Metazoa; phylum Chordata; class Mammalia; order Rodentia; family Pedetidae; genus Pedetes; species Pedetes capensis. The sequence continues at coordinate 66,953 of VMDO01011152.1, read as the reverse complement.
TTTTCATGTTTAGAAAATCCATCTGCTCAGATGAGACTTTTTAGTTCCAGCGTTTGCCATAGATTTAAGTTTAGTTTTGTGGAAACCTGAAGTTAAATGTCAAAATGCTTGTCATAGAAATTATTTTAACATTCTCTTAAAAATTCTTTGTCAGGAGTAAAGCCATCATTAGGAATTTGGACTCCAGAAGCTATTTGTTTCATGAAAAAAATTGTACAGAACAAAATGGTCACAGTGAAAGTGGTGGACAAATTGGAAAACAGTTCCCTGGTGGAGCTTATAGATAAATCTGTGACGCCCAATGTCAGTGTTACCAAAGTTCTGATAGACGCAGGCTTTGCCATGGAGGAAAAGGAGATAGTGACAGATATACCAAGTGATGTGAAAAGTAAGTGTCTACTGGATAATGTCTATGCTGGAGTCCAAATGGTTCCATGAATGTGGGGGTTCTCATACTTTCAAGAAGAATTGATACTGAATCAGCCTTTCCATCTTTTAAATGAAGCAGTCATCTACATATATTTAAGAGAGTGTTTCAAAACTGAAATTTTAGTTGAAAGTTTTATGGGTCACTGGCAGGTGAATATTGATCAGAGAAGTGAATTTGAGCTGGGTATGGTGACACATGCTTGTAATCCCAGTATTCGAGAGGCTGAGGCAGAAGGATCCTGAGTTCAAGGCCAGCATGGGCTACATTGCAAGTTCTACATTGCACTATGCAAGGACATAGTGAGGTCCTGTCTCAATAAATAAATTAATTAGTTAATTAATTAATTTAAATTCAGTGAGGAAATAATGGTTAATTTTAAGACCACTTTTTAAGGTTGTTTTTCTGATAACATCACTCAGAATATCAGTGCAAATTTAATTCTTCAAAAGCAGATTCTTCAGCAACCTGACCCTGGGATGGCTTTCCCCAGTTCTGTTCATTTGTTCTGCAAAGTGTTTATTTTCACAGTTCAACTGAGTGTAGAAGGAAAAGTAGAGCCATTGAAGTGGACATGGGTTGAACTTGCTATTGACGAAACAGTCGATGTTTTGGTCTGCATGATGTATGATCCTGGAAAATTTTTTTGCCACGTCCTTAAAAAAGATGGTAAGTTGACTCTTCTCATTTCTTTCTTTTTACAAATACATTGGCTGGGTGTGGTGGCACACACCTGTAATCCCAGCGACTCAGGAGGCAGAGGCAGGAGGATCGCAAGTTCAAGACCAGAGGCAGTTTGCATAATTTAGCGAGACCCTGTCTCAAAAAGTAAAAAAATGGGCTGAGGGTCCAGCTCAGTGGTACAGCACTTGCATAACATGCAAGCTCAAGGCTCTGGGTTCAACCCCCAGAACTGCAAAAACAACAACAAAACAACAACAACAACAACAGCAAAACCAAATACATTGGCATAGATAACAGCGTAAAATGAACTTATTACTGAGTGATAAAAGTATTCTTTTTCTAGGAAGGACTGCGTGGGTACAGAATTTGTATTTCCAAGAAAGATTTGGTTACACTTAGTTGGCGTTTGTCTTAAGTCATTATTTATACTTTCAGACACTTTTCTGTATATTTAAACTAGCTTTGATTTCATAGAATGTCTCCTAAGTTCATTTTTAGAAATCAAATACAATTGTTGATTTTATTGATGTATTTCACACATGTAGATAAGTGCTCAAATAGTTGTGCAGCATAATGCATTATCATAAGATAAACATATTTGTATAACCAGCCTAGCAAGAAATCAAACATTATCAGTACCCCACAAATTTCCTTTATGTCTCCTCCTATCATTACCGCTTCTCTTTCTTTCAGAAGGAAATGACATCTTACCTTCTGATAGCATAGATTTAATTTTCCTAGTTTTGAACTTTATATAAATGGAATCATACAGTGGTTTTTTTTCTTTGCTTTGTTGATGTTTTTTCCTTCTGATATTGTTGTTACATGTAGCTATACCTTATCTTTCCTTGCTACATGGTGTTCTATTGAATAAGTGTACCCCAGTTTATTATTCCTTTCTCCCATTGTACATTCAGCTTATTTCTGGTATAGGATTATAAAATGATGGTGTGACCATTCTTACACAAATCTTGTAATCATGTATTTCTTTTGAAAATGAAACTACTGAGTCATAAAGGATATGTATATTTTCTGCTTCAGTCAGTGAATGCTAATTTCCAAAGTGATTTATGATATGATAGTTATCACTTTCCTCATAAACATTTTCTGCTTTTGTCTTCATTTGAGCCATTATGGTGAGCATCATTGATTTTAACTTTTAGTTTTTCTGTTGCATGACTTTCCTGGTGAGGCATAAAGGAACATTTATTCACCTCAAATAGAAGATAGGGCTCAGATAGACCGGAGAAGGGATTCTGTCAAGTCTAGCTTGGCGGGCCAGTGAATTTACTGGGGTTACTGAAAGGACCACAGGCAACTTCCCAGCAGCCTCACCAGCAACTGCACCACCTGGAAAACCCCAGCAGGGAGTGCCGCTGGAGGAATCTCACCCCTTCACTGTTTACCTCTTATATACTTGTGACTGGACTCTCAGGGAGGTGGAGTCTTGTGAGGATCTCCTCCTGAGGGCTTTTGTCACCGCCCATCTCCCTCTAGGAGGGAAGGGTTTTTTTGTTTTTTGTTTTGTTTTGTTTTTGTTGTGGTACTTGGGGTTGAACCCAAGGTCTTTCGCTTACATGCTTTGCAAGTACTGAACCACTGAGCTGCTGCCTCCAGCCCTTTTTTTTTTTTTTTTTTTTTTTTTTTTTTTTTTTTTTTTCTTTTTTTTTTGTGTGTGTGTGGTACTGGGGGTTGAACCCAGGGCCTTGCACTTGCATGCTCTGCAAGTGCTGGACCACTGAGCTGCACCCTCAGCCCATTTTTTTACTTTTTGAGACAGGGTCTTGCTAAATTATGCAGACTGCCTCTGGTCTCGAACTTGCAATCCTCCTGCCTCTGCCTCCAGAGCCGCTGGGATTACGGGCAGGTGCCTCCGTGTTGGCTAGGAGGGAATGTTAATAGGCCTTTTACAATTACAGGCCCAACTGTCACCTGGGTAGTTAAGACTTTTGGCCAAGGTTTGCTAGCCACAATAGAGCTGAGTAGTTAAGCCTGTTTTGTTGCCATGACTGCAGGCCAAAGTCACCTGCAGTTACCACAACTGCTGTGCCTCACTGTGGTGATTGTCAGTCCAGCCCAAAGAAAACAGCCATGCCGCATGGTGAAATGAATTCATTAAACTAGGTAATGGAGTCCTTGTCTGACTCCTAGTTGGGAGAAGAGTTGGCATTCTTTCATTCAGAATCATCTGGTAGATGTGCCACTGTTTCATATAGGATGAAAACCGCAGCATTTTAACTTTCCTTTTTATTTATTTTCACAGGAGATTTTACAAGTGAGTGTACAGTAGAAAGTTAAGTCTCCCAGTACTTCTCAATTGTCTAAGTATCTTTTTCAGAAGTACTCTATACATATATTTGTATAAATATATAATCTATAATGCGTGCTAAAAAATATGGTGACTGTTTAAACTTTAAAAAATGTATTCAGTAAAAGACACATTGCTATTAATCCTCCTCAGAGTGCTCCCTCTAACTTTGACCACGCTTATCCTGTCATTCTTGCCACTTTCTGAAGCAGTTCAAGAAGTCCTCTTTTGTGAGTGTCTTTAGTTTCCTCCTCCATCATGACAGGGCTCTATGTCACACATCACTTCTGTACAGCAATTTCTGTCAAATAAAAACATTATATTGTTCTATCCTGGTCCACCTTATTTACCAGATCTGGCACTAATGCAACTTCTGGCCCTTCCCAAAGTTAAAATGACCACGAAGGGCAGACATTTTGGATATATTCAGGACATCAAGGTGGCATAATAGCACAACTAAAGACCCTCATGGAAAACTCCAGAACTGCTTCAGAAAGTGAGAAGAACAATGGGATAAATGTGTTTGAAGCCAGGGGGAATACTTCAAAGGAGATTAATGCCAATGTGTCTTTTACTATAATTTTTTTAGATTTAAACATTGACTATATCTTTTGACTTGGTGTCCAATCCTCTCAGATCTCAGAAGCTAAGCAGAGTTGGGCCTGGTTAGTACTTGGTTGGGAGACCATCTGGGAGCACCAGGTGTCATAGACTTGGGAGAAGGGCCCAGCAACCCATTCCCAAATATCAGTCTGCCATTTAAAACCCTATGAACAACAGAGAAGCCCTGACAATAGTGTTTCACCTGTTGTACGTAGGGTTGCTATGAGTCAGACACTAACTTGATGGTACCTAATAACAACAACAACAATATCTTTTGACCATACCTCGTGTTCCTTTTTATATATTTATATGTGGCAAGATACTATAAATAACTTTTGTACTCTTTATATCTTTTTAAAATATATTAGATACCAGTTTTTGTAATATTGTCTTCATTCTTTTTTTACTTTTTTATTTTGGAATTTTTTAATTAATGAATTAATTTTTTTGCGACAAGGTCCTGCTTTGTAGCCCAGGCCAACCTCAAACTTGCGATTCTCCTGCCTCAGCCTCCCAAGTGCTGAGATTATAGATCTGCACCACCACACCCAGCTCTAGAATAATTCTATATTTACAGAGAAGTTCCAGAGATAATAGTGTGGAGAATTCCCATGCACCCCTTTCCTCTATAGTTAACATGATACATAATTGTAGTACATTTGTTACAACTAAGAGACTAGCAGTGGTATATCACTAGTAACTAAATTCCAGGCCTTATTTGGATTTTGCTAGATTTTCCTTTGTTTCTTCTGTTCCTTTTCTATTCCAGGGACCAATCCAAGACACCACATTATTGTTTAGTCTCCATGCCCTTCTTTTTCATGGCTATGTGGTACTTCACTGTGTGGATTGATTCTAGTTTAAGTGAGTTGTAGGTAGAGGATTAGTGTTTCAAAGCTCTTACTGCTAAAATAATCCTTTTACTCTATATCCGTGGGGAACATTTCTATAGTCGTAATGATTAGGTCCGAGGATGCATGTTCATCTGCTCTTGAGACCCATTGTCCTTCCAGAGATTGGCCAAGAGACCCCCAGCACTAGCACAGGAGATTGCTTGTTCCACACCATCTCCAAATCCATCCTTACGTCTTTTACTTTGGCTAATCTGTAGTGTGAGCACTCTAACACAGTCCAAAGACATTTCCATTTCTGTGAGTATGGCTTTGTCACAAACCTAAGAGGCAATTGCTTATGTTTCAATTCGGTAGTGAGTCAGACCCCTTTACCTTACTTTTAAAGCTCTGCACTGCCTGTGTCTTTGCTGCTTCTCTGCTCACTCCCCCACTTGGCTGCTGTGCCGTGCTGCTCCCCACTGAGTGGTTTTTTGCTGCCTAATTCTGTAATCCAGTATTGTATCTCCAAACCACTTCTTCCCTTTGGAATACTTTCTCCTTTCTGTCAGATTTCTCTATGAAACCTTAAGGCAAACAAACTCTTTGAATTTGCTCTGCATTTGTTAACTGGGCTATCACTTTAGTAATTACTGACTTCTTCAGGACAGCTTTTTTGTAACTTTCTGTACGAGTTTGTGTGATGTTTCTCTATATCCACGAAGCTCGCACTGTCATACACTGTTAATCATGCCTTAATTGTGTGTCTGTGTCCAGAAAGTCGTTGGTTTGGGGGTTATTGAGAGAATTAACTAAATAATGACTTACTGGCCCAATAATGTTTTGGTAAAGAAAAGCATTTGGTATACTTAATGCTTGGTTTAGAATATGCCTGATATTTTGGTGATCAAAACATTTTCTGACTTTAAGAGAAAAACCATGTTGAGTATTTTCATTATTAAATGCTGTATGTATATTGTGTTTTCAGCTTTAAAGAAGCTCAATGATTTGAATACATCATTAGGAGAATATTGCCAGCAGAAGTTGCCTAATGGTTTTAAGGCTGAAATAGGGCGACCCTGTTGTGCTTTTTTCGCAGGTAAGTTGCAGTTGGTGTTGGTGTGACTGTTAGAACCTTTGGTTTCTTGACATTCAACCCCTGTTTCTAGTATACTATGTTCCCCCCTGTATTTAAACGTGTTATTTTCCATAGCCAAGATTACAAGAACACTTAGACAAGGAATCTCCAAATGATACCTGCTTGCCTTAACTTTGTTAAACAGTACTTTTTTTTTGGTGGGGGGGGGCTTGTTTTTGCTTTGTTTTGTTTTGTGTGGTGCTGGGGATCAAACCTAGGACCTTGCACACACTAGGAAGTGCTCTACCACTGAGCTACAGCCTCATCCCATTTTGATCCTTTTATTCCAAGAACTTGTCATAATATTACATTAAGTTAGATAATGGAAGAGCTGTTCACCAGAGTCACTGTTTCTTCTAGTCACTTCTAGTCACTGTTCAAAATACTTTAAAAAGTATTTAATGAAACATCCTTGTTTTATTGCAAGAATTCTTCTATTTATTTTTGTATTTTTGTATTTTTCCAAGTAAGACAATCTAAGCCATTAGTAGTAAGAGTAATAAGTCTTCAAGATTGACAAATATGTTCAACTCTTACCTCTACTTTCATATTCTGTTTATTGGATAGGTTATGAATGAAATCTTTAATTTACATCAAATGTAAATGTGTGGTACTATAGAAATTTTGGATATTCTAGAAATTGATTTTGGAAAGTCTTGATCTAGGGATTCTTGAAGGAAAAACTAAATGTATAATCTGAAGAGAGAACAAATTTATTAGGTACTTTGTATAGATAGGATTTTTTTCCAGGGTAAAAATTATGAGTGTTAACAGAGGAGAAAGTTCCACGTCACAAACTTCATGTTTTCTTTTTTGTTTGTTTGTTTTGTGGAATAGGTGATGGTAACTGGTATCGTGGTTTAGTCAAGGAAATCTTACCAAGCAGAAAGGTCAAAATACACTTTGTGGATTATGGAAACGTTGAAGAAGTTATTACAGATGAACTCCGAATGATACCATCAAAATTTTTAGAACTTCCATTTCAAGGGGTACAGTGCTGGTTAGTAGGTATGGTACAGAACAAGAAATTTTCTCAACTCTTCTCTGATACTTAGGATATACAATCTTCTAAGTATTAGGATCTATAATTTTAACATTTTATATGAGTTAGAAGATCTTACTTCATATTATAAAATTTAGAAATTCATTTTTAAAGTCCTTGCCTACATATCCAGTGTGGTGTCAGAGAAGCTGCTTTAGTGATGGCAGTGAAAACTGACATGACTTTCTAGAAGACATGTGGTGGACTCCTCAAGAGCCTCAAATATTCATACCTTCAGACTTAGCAGTTTACTTCTAGTAATTTATGCCAAAGCAATCTGGAAATGGTACAAAGTTTAGCTGCAAAGAAATTTATTGCACAGCTGTTAATAATAGCAAAACAGCTTATGCAGCCAATAATTGAGAATTGGTTCTATGATCCATACAATGGATAATAACTATTTCAAAGAGTTATTGTAAGGATTAAATTAATGTTTACAGTTAAAGAAATAGTGGAAGATACTAGAAGATGGAAGGACCTCCCTTGCTTATGGATCAAAAGAATTAATATTGTGAAAAATGGCTATACTACCAAAAGCGATTTACAGATTTAATGCAATCCCCATCAAAATTCCAATGACAGACTTTGCAGAAATAGAAAAAAACAATCCTAAAGTTTATATGGAAGCACAAAAGACCAAGGATAGCCAAAACAATCCTAAGCAGCTAAAACAGTGCAGGAAGTATCACAATACCCGACTTCAGACTTTACTACAAGGTCATAGTGGCAAAAACAGCTTGGTACTGGCACAAAAATAGACTTGAAGATCAATGGAACAGAATTGAAGACCAAGAGATACACCCACACAACTATAGCCACATGTTTTTTGACAAAGGGACTAACACATTCAATGGAGAAAAGATGGCCTCTTCAAAAATGGTGCTGGGAAAATTGGATATCCTTGTGCAGAAGACTAAAAATAGACCCATATCTCTCAATCTGTGTGAGAGTAAACTAAAAATGGATCAGAGACATCAACATAAAACCAGAAACCTTAAAACTACAGAAGAAAAGGTAGGGAACACACTCCAACATGTAGATATAGGAATGTATTTCTTTAACAAGGCTCTAATTGCCTAGGAAATGTCACCAAGAATTAACAAATGAGATTATATGAAATTAAAAAGCTGCTATACAACAAAGGAAACAATCAACAGAGTTAAGGGAGTGCCCACAGAATGGGAGAAAATCTTTGCATCCTACACATCTGACAGAGGACTAATTTCTAGAATATACAAAGAATTTAATAAACCAAACACAAGATAATAAGTAACCTAATAAATAACTGGCCAATGGAACTGAATTGACAATTCTCAAATTAAGAAGTATAAATGGCCAAGAAACATATGCAAAAATGATCAGTATCCCTAGCCATTAGGGAAATGCAAATCAAAACAATACTGAGATTCCATCTCACTCCAGTAAGAATAGCTAAGATTAACAAAATAAATGCTGGCGAGGATGTGGTGAAAAAAGAACCCTTTTACACCAGTGGTGGGACTGTAAATTAGTTCAGCCATTCTGGAAATCAATATGGAGGTACCTTAGGAAACTAAGAATAGAACTGCTATAGGACCCAGCTATCCCACTCCTGGGAATATACCCAAAGGAATATAAGTCATCATACTATATATTTAATGCAGCACTCTTCACAATCACACTCACAATAGTATAGAATCAGCCAAGATGTCCATCAACAGAGGAGTGGATTGAAAAATTGTGGTATATATACACAATGGAATATTACTCAGCAATAAAGGAGAATAAAATTATGTCATTTGCAGCAAAATGGGTGGAACTAGAGAACATCATCATAAGTGAAAAAACCCATTCCCAAAAAGAGAAATACCATATGTTGTCACTCATATGTGAGAGCTAAATCTAACTTGAAGAAAAAAAAATGTACATATGTTGATATATAAAAATGAACACTAATAATTAAGTGAAAATATAAACAGAGTAGAAAAAGGGGGAGGGGATCAGAGGGTGGGAACAGAGGTAGGGGAAGAGGAGGAAAAATAAAGTAGAGGAGAAAGAAGGAGAGGAAAACCTCAAAATATATGATGCAACTATATGTATACAGGGGCTGGGATTTAGCTCAGTTGGTAGAGCACTGCGCTGCAGTCTCTGAGGACCCGAGTTCAATTCCCAGCACCACAAAAATGGGAGAAGGGCCTGGCAATCCACTCCCAAGGTAATCCCAAAACAGTCAGCCACTGGAAACCCTATGAGGGTCGCTATGAGTCGGATACCGACTCGACGGCACCTAACAACAACAACATATGTATACATGGGAAAAAATAGGGGAAAGGAAAGGAAAACATGAGAATATAACCCATAATTGCATACTATTTTTATTACATATTAAAATTCCTACTTTATTCTGCAAAATGTAAGTTGGTGAAGTATAACCAAAAGTGATGTAATAGTTGCATGATAGATATAGCAAAAGTCTTACTACTCTACCCCACCAACATTTATAAAGGAAAAATATAAATTAATGTTCAGGACACAGTCCAACACGTAAGTTCTCCTTACGTGTTTGCTGTCATTACACTGTCATTAAAATAGTGTTAAATATATGTTATTGATAGAATCGTTCATGTTGTGGCTGGGCGCGGTGGCGCACGCCTTTAATCCCAGCGACTCGGGAGGTGGAGGTAGGAGGATCACAAGTTTGAGACCAGAGGCAGTCTGCGTAATTTAGTGAGACCTGTCTCAAAAAAATAAAAAAAAAAATGGGCTGAGGGTGCAGCTCAGTGGTCCAGCACTTGCAAACCATGCAAGCGCAAGGCCCTGGGTTCAACCTCTAGTACCACAAAAAAAAAAAAAAAAAAAAAAAAAAAGAATTGTTCATGTTATAAGTGAAGAAAACATGTTACAAAAGAAACACAGGACCAGACTGTAATGCCAAGAACTGACTCTAGAGCCCTTTACTTTATCTTCTAAAGCTCTGTGTAGCCTTTACCTTTTGCTCTTCTACTGGCTGTCAGATGGCTTGGCAAGTTAAATTTTCTGTGCTTCCATTTTCTCATCTGGAAAAAAATAGTACCTTCTTCAGTTACTAAGAATATAAAATTAAAACATAAAGCACTTAACAGTTTTTGGCATTGTACCTATAATTGCAGTTATTATAAACATTTGTATGTATGTGTGTGTGTATTTCCACCCACAAACAAAAATAGTGGAAGCAGCCTGGCATAGTGGCATGTACCTGTGTGCCACCTGCTCAGGAGGCTGAAGCACGAGGATCTCTTGAGCCCAGGAATTTGAGATCAGCCTGAGCAACACTGGTAAGATCCTATGTCAAATTAATTACCATGTTTTATGTCAGCGCTTCTTAAAATGTGGCCCCTAAATCAACACTGTCAAACATGGGAACTTGTTTTAAAATGTGGGTTCTTAGTCCTGACCCTAGACCCAAATTAGAAACCCTAGGGTGGGACCCAGAAATCTGTGTTTTAACAAGCCCTCTAGAAGATGCATCAGATGCACATTCAAGATTGAAAATCACCATTAAGAGAATAAGGGTGGAAAGCCAATGGTGCACGCTTGTACTCCAGCTACTTGGGAGGCCGAGGCACAATGATCACAAAATCCTGGCATGGTGGCTCACACCTGTAATCCCAGGGGCTCTGGAGGCAGAGCCTAAGGATTGCAAGTTCAAGGCCAGAGGCACCCTGTGCAATTAGCAAGACTGTGCCTGAAGATAAAAAATAAAAACGGGGCTGAGGGTTCAACTCAGTGGTAGAGAGCTTGCAAAATACGTGCAAAGCCTGGTGTTCAACCCACAAGCCTTGCAAAAAAAAAATTAAAATAAAATTAAAACAAACCCCCAAAATTATCCAAGATAAAAAATAAGGTTATTTCAAGTGAGATTGTGAAATTATCATTAGAAAATGCCTCAAAAATGAAAATGTTATCCATCTTTTGACATCTTTAGGATGGTAACTCATCAATGTGCACATAATGGAATTTAATGGTGAATTCTAGAAGTTGTAATACCTGCTTTTGCCTATTGGAAAAATGCCAAGTAATGATATGTTAGTGGGGTAAGAAAGGAAAGATCCTGAGTGTCCTAAACCCTAGAATGGGTTAGCAGATGCCTTATCTTGTAAATTGGCCATAGAGGATGTGGATACATAATTACTATAAAAAATTGCTCAAAATTACCAAACTGAATGGCAGACTTTGACAAGGACCCAATCTTTTTAATGCTCTTCTTTTTAATACTGTTCTTATTTTCCAGATGTACAGCCTAGAAACAAACACTGGACTAAAGAAGCCATAGCAAGATTTCAGATGTGTGTTGCGGGGATAAAGCTCCAAGCCAGAGTGGTTGAAATCACTGAAGAGGGAGTGGGAGTTGAACTCACTGATCTTTCCACTTCCTATCCCAAAATAATTAGTGACGTTCTAATTAGTGAACATCTGGTTTTAAAATGTGGTTCACCACACAAGGACTTGCCAAACAGCAGACCTGTTAATAAACACAATCCTCAAATTGACACCCAGGGTCACCAAGGTAACACTTTAAACCACTTGTTATTTAAATTTGTCTTAGGCTTTGCTTTTATAACTATGAAAATTTTTCTGTCCTAAATGAAATAATTTTCCTGTAGAGATTCACTTTGTAGGCATAGATTGTTGTTGTTAGGTGCCGTCAAGTCAGGTCCAACTCACAGGGTTTTCAATGGCTGATTGTTTCAGGATTGCTTCAGGAGTGGATGACCACATCCTTCTCCCATTTTTGCAATGCTGGGGATCAAATCCCGGTCCTCAGAGAGTGCGAAGCAGGACTCTACCAACTGAGCTAAACCCCAGCCCGGGAACAGAGTAGTAATAGGTTATTAAAGTCAATATTAATTTATTGAAACATTTTTATTAAATATTGTGCTTAGTTTTAATTTAGCTCTGAGGTAAATGTGCATCTTACAGATATATATCCCTTAAAATTTGAGTATATTTGAAGAATTACATTAACTGTTCTATAGAAATAGACATATACTGCAGGAGTGTAACAGTTCAAGAATTCTCATGATAGACTGAACTTTTTTGTTGCAACACCCACATAATCTCTCAAATTGAATAGATTGTTTTGTAAATTACAGATTTTTCATTTTTGGAACTTGGGAATGTTTTGATCAGCAGTTTGATGAACAAGTTGGTTGACTAGATATATTACTGGGAAAGAAGAGTAAAATTTATATCTATAATACAAACCTGCTTGTGTTTCATGTTTTCAGCCGTGTCTTCAGCAGAGCAGTGGAAGACAATAGAATTGCCAGTTAGCAAAACTGTGCAAGCAAGGATATTAGAAATCATAAACCCTAACTTGTTTTATGCGATCCCAAATGATACGCTAGGTAAGAGCCACATGAATTGGGACACATTTATTATGCTCCTCTTTCAAACTGTGCAATGAAAGTGCTTATCAAGAACTCCTTGCAAGGAAAAGAGGACGGTGGTGATTTTTAAGGAAGACTCAGTGGTAACACATAAGACACATTTAGTTTTAACAACGCAAATAGGAACATGAAAGAAATTCCCTTCCTTCAGCATCTACTCAATAGCCTGATCTTAGTAATCTGCAGTTTTTTATAACAAAACCAGTGTCCGTCCTTACTGTAAAATTTCTTATTTTAAAAAATGTATATTATATCGAGAGAATTGTATTTACTAAGCTAACCTCCTATAACTATTTGAGCTTAAACAAAACTCTTTTCAGATATATTGATTCAGATATATATATATGTATATAATACATATATTTAGACATATTCAGAAAGATATACTAAGTATGTATATTTCAGATATACTTAGTAATCCATTCATCATCATAGTTTTACTATATCTTAGAAACTTAGAGATGTTTTATACTGAAGCTAATCATGAGGAGAAGTAGCATATAAAATTGATTTTTTAAAATTTTCCTTTGTTTCATGAAAGTTTACAATTAAGAAATCTCTTTAAATGCATATGAAATTATCCTTATAATATCTCAAGGTGAGTTAGGAGCAAGCTGGGGTGTCTGTTCCAAATAATTTTCAGATTTCCTTCCCTCCTTCACTGCTGGGGCTGGAACCCAAGGCCTTGCACATGCTAAGGCAAACACTACACCTCTGAGCCACATCCCCAGCCCTGTAATCTGCAGGTACTTTAAAGCTGAAAACATGCACTCTTTGTTTCAAATTGTCAAGCCTGCTATTATGGTCACACCAATAACTGTTCATAAACTTAGTTCCCGTACTAGAAAAAGTCATCTTTAGTCTGTAGTAAAAAGTGGGAGTTTAGGGTTATTCAATCTTGAGAAATATGGTAGAATGAATTAGAAGTAATATTTATGATAATTTTACTAAGTACAACACACAGAAAGGTACACCAACCATAAAAATTATAAGCTTTATAATTTCATAGAGTAAACATACTAGTGTAACCACCCTGATCAAGAAATTGGCCCACCAGAGGCTTCCTTCATGCCCTGCTCCGTTTTGCATCCCTTATGTAAAAGGCAACTAATAGTGGATATATTTATTTTAAAATGCATTTATTTTAAAGTGTAAAATATACTAAAGGTTTTTGATTGATTAAGCTTGTCATTCTTTTGTGTGCTACTGTTAATAGTACTGTTGGAAATTTTTCACCAAAGATTGCTTCTGTCTATTCTAGAAAATCAAGAAAATCTTTGTATATTGGCAACAGAATTGTTAGAATATTGCAACACTCAGAAAAATCTACTGTCCTATAGACCAAGAATTGGAGAGGCATGCTGTGCCAAATACACAAGTAAGGCTCTATTAACTAAAATATTATAGAGAAAATATTTAGTATGTTCTCTTTTATGTGAGAGTATGTAGATTTGGGTATTTTAGCTGCATATTTGGTTTGGCTAGACAAATTAAGAAAATCAAAGCTTTGATATCAATTCATATGTTGGAGCCATTCAGCTTTTCTATTCTGTATAGATTATTTTTAGGCAAGGATATAGGCTGACTTACATAATATGTTAGTACTTATTGAGAACCAGCTCTAGATAGCTATACTCTATTGTGGTGGGACAATAACATGAAATGACTCACAGTCCATCCACATTTATAGAGTGCTGTATGTGAATGTACTGAAAGAAGAATGAACTGCTTCCGGGAGTCAGACTCACCAGTTAGGGTATACTTTAACCGTTTTCCTGTTTTAATATTTCACGTTAACAAATTTCATTTGCTAATGTAAATAACACTTGTGAATATCCTGGATTTTGGAGGGGAAGTGAGGTGACATGGGGCTATGTCCCAGAGCACTGTTTCAGAGTCCACACTTGGGTCTGGTAGGCAGGCCTCTTACTGGGGCATGGATAGGCATGGCTCCTGCCTGTCCCTGGCAAGAGGGGCTGGTGGCAGGCTGGCCACCAAGCAGGGCCACAGCTGAGTGCCCAGGAGGACGGTAGGGTGTCTCTCTGAGGCTCAGGTTTTCCTTCCTCATTCTTAGGCTCTCAGGCTTGTGGAGCCACCTGTCTGGGTCCCAAAGCTCCCACGAAGAGCCTTTGTCCTTGGATGACTGCCAAATTGTTATGGGGGTACTTGGAAGAAGGGGTACAAGGTGGGGACTGTCTAGTCCATTGGTGAAAGTCTGATTAGCTTCCCCACTGCCAGCTTTGGTTGAGCTACATTGGCTCTGCTAAGTCATTTCCATTTATACATGTTTTAGAGCATTCCAGTATTATATGGCCTTTGTCTCATTCACTGCCCTTGTATCTTAAAAAAAAAAAAAAAAAAAATCCACCTTGTTACTCTTTTCACTAGGACTTGGAAGGATTAAAGGTAAATCTAGGCTCTAACCAGAAATCTTAGCATGAATTTTTAACATAAGTATAACTTATGAATAATCATCTTAAGGAAGAAGGGATCATTGTAACTTCTTAGCCAAAATTCCATTCTGTTTTCAGGTGATGATTTCTGGTACCGGGCAGTCGTCCTGGGAACGTCAGCCTCTGAGGTGAAAGTGCTCTACGCAGACTATGGGAACATTGAAACTCTGCCTCTTTCTAGAGTGCAGCCAATTGCCAGCAGCCACCTAAAGCTCCCTTTCCAGATTATTAAATGTTCATTTGAAGGTAGACAAGTCACTTTCCAATTTGGGTATATATGAGATTTGTTTCTCTCTCTCTCTTTCATAGTTCTAAGTCTGAATCAAATGGGTTATTTCAAGTAACTGCTCAGATTTCTAAATGTCAAACCATTTTTAAAGAAATGTTGTATCCTTTATTCTTTTAGTTCTTATGAAAATATTAATCAGTCTGTCTTTGGTCTGGAATTTAGCTCAGTTGGTAGAGCGCTGCTCTGTAATCTCTGAGGTCCCTGGTTCAATTCCCAGCACTGCAAACATGGGTAAAGGACATGGCAATCCACTCCCAAGGCAATCCTAAAACAATCAGCCATTGAAAACCCAGTGAAGGTCACTAAGAGTTGCACATGACTCAATGGTACATAATAACGACTACTCTGTGTTACAGCGTACTTTCAGAGCATCAAGGTTCAGAGATTCTGTTTTGCCCTCCCATTGGAAAGCTCTAGTAGTGGCGGGGCAGGATCTGAACTGAGGTGGTCTGACCTCTTATCCAGGGGTCTTGCTGCTTTGTTACAGCTCTATTTGGAGACTAGAGGCATTCACATGGCACCATTTTTGGCTGCCTAACTTGCATACATAATATGCCTATATTCAACCCTCCAGTTGGAATTTGAATCTGTTGTTTGTTGTTGTTAGCTGTTGTCAAGTCCATGTCCACTCATAGCAATCCTGTGTACAACAGATGAAACAGTATTGTCAGTGCTTCTCTGCTATCCATAGGGTTTTCAATGGCTGATTGTTTTTTGCCAGTGGGCTGCTGGGTCTTTCTCCCAAGCCTACAGCACCTGGTATTCTCAGGTGGTCTCCCATCCAAGTACTAACCAGGCCTCACCCTGCTTAGCCTCAGATCTGATGGGTTTGGATGCCACAGAGGTCACCAATAAATATTTGTTGAATGAGTTTGAGTTTTCTAATGTAACATTAGTAGTATATCAAAGTAAACCTAAGCTTAAGGTCAGTAAACCTTTTTTGCTTATTATCCTTAGTTTATTTAAAAATAAGCTTTTTTGTTGTTGTTGTTGTTGTTGTTGTTAAGGGACTTGAAAACTAACCATAATCTTCAATTTTTTTCAGGACTGATGGAGTTGAATGGTAGCTGTTCTCAATTAATTATAGAGCTACTAAAAAATTTCATGTTGAATCAGAATGTAATGCTTTCTGTGAAAGGTATTATTAAGAATGTTCACACAGTGTCAATTGAGAAATCTTCTGAGAATGGTACTGCCAATATAGCTGATAAGCTGGTGATGTATGGTCTGGCAAAAAACATCACATCTAAAAATCAAAGTGTTTTAAATAAAGGTATTTTTTTCACTTGTAATTAATAGCAGATGTAGGAGAAATGAATAGCAGAGACAGTGACTTTAGTTGTCCGGATCTTTCCTTACTCCCTGTGGCCATGGCGTCTCCACTCTTCCACCTTCTACTTCCTCCCCCTTCTGCACCTCCAGGGCCAGGCTCTGATTTCATTTGCTAACTCTGAGTTGCCGCCTTAGTGGGAGCGGCCCTCCCTGTCCCCAGGGTCCTTTGGTCAGGCTCCACAACATTGCTGTGGGAATCCATACCACCATCCCCAGGAGCTTTAAAAAGGTCAAAGATTCTGCCTTTGCCTTTTCCCTTTTGATCTTGCTTAAAATAAGAATAACTCATTTTTGAGATTGGATCTTCCTGGTATTTCTTAAAATGTGTATTTGGCTAACCTGCCCTCACCAAAAAGAGGTCCCAAAGTCGAGTGGGTGGGTCATATTCTTTGTAGTTGGAACCCAGGCATGAGGACAGATAGGAATTTGTTCAGGTTCAAGTTGTTCTTGTGTTTATGTTGTATGTTACCTCCTGACTCTTTTTCCCCCATTTGCTTTTAGAAAAGACACATAGGATGGATTGCTGCTGTAAAGAGTTACAGGAAAAGGTGAATAAACTTTCCTTTAAGTGGAATTACAGTCCTAACATTTTTAGAAATTAAATTATACTACTTCTTTTTCACCTATAGGTTGAAAAACATGAACAGATTCTGCTCTTCCTCTTAAACAATCCAACCAATCAAAATAAATTTATTGAGATGAAAAAACTGCTAAAAAGTTAGGTAAGTTAAGTTTGATGTTTTTGTCAGTTCTGTGCTTGTCAGTAGGCTGTCCCCAGCCATGGTGTCAGGATAGAGCTGGTAGAGTGACACCCATTGTAAGGCTGCTTTATTTTGTCATGTCATGACCTGAATTTGGCTGTGATGTTCTTACCTAGGTTTGATCAGACAGTTTTCTTCTGACCCTCACCATGAATCTGAGCCCCGGGGTATTTGGGTTGCCATGGCCTTTCCTTACTGTCCTGTGAGAATGAGAATGCCCACGTCGCTGGTCTGTGGAGGGACTTGGAGGGACTGTCGGGAGTTGCAGCTTAACCTTAAACTCCTCATGTCCAGATCTGAAATCATCTCAGATCTCACTTGTGCACCTGGCTGCAAATAAGTTTGGCACTTTGAGGAAGAGGGCCTGAAGGGCTTTTCCCTACCATGGTAAAGAAGGTGCACTGTAGGCAGATTGTTTTTCCAGAATGAAGCATTACCCCTTCTTGGGCCATGGCAACTCCAGTGTTTAAAGAACATATGGAGCTGGGCGGGGTGGCACACACCTCTAATCCCAGTGACTAGGGAGGCAGAGGCAGAAGGATCGCAAATTCAAGCCCAGAGGCAGCTCGTGCAACCTAGCGAGACCCTATCTCAGGATAAAAAAGAAAAAACGGGCTGGAGGTGAGCCTGGTGGTAGAGTACTCACCCCTGTTGTTGTTGTTGTTGTGTGCCGTCGAGTGGGTATCCGACTCATAGCGACCCTCATAGGGTTTTCAATGGCTGACTGTTTCGGGATTGCCTTGGGAGTGGATTGCCAGGTCCTTCTCCCATTTTTGCAGTGCTGGGAATTGAACTCGGGACCTCAGAGACTGCAGCAAAGCGCTCTACCAACTGAGCTAAATCCCAGCCGCTCACCCCTGACTACTGCATAAATAAATGAATGAATGAATAAATAAGAACTTATCAGCGACTCTGAGTCTAAACCAGTAGCTCTCTTACTTTTATCATCTAGGAACCAGTGACCAAGAAAGACCTTCAGAAATTACTATGAGCAGTAACCAAGTAGAGCTCTGATCAAAATGAAATTGTCCTCCTTACCACTTTGAGTCAATTCCAGGCAAAGGCAAAGGAGCTCTGATGTACTTGTGTGTGCTTTTGCTGGCCTAAGCAATAGGTTTAGACCATCTGGACATAGCTGAAGAGGACATATTGCTCTTTGTGGTTCTCTTATGGGCATGGCTACTCTCAAGTACAAACTAGTAGTGCTAAAAATATTTTCCATGTGGTAATTGTTTTTAAGGAAGTACAGTTGAGTTCTAAGCTAAATGTCATTAAGGTAGGATCAATAGTTTTGATTCGCATGATTTATTTCCTTTATAAGTTTTGGGTTTTTAATAAGGACTGATTTAAGAGTTGCAATTGCAACTTCTAATCATTTCTAAAACATTGTTTTAGTGCTAACTGCTGTTTCATGTGCTTGAGATTAAAATCTTAAATTTCATGGTAATTTTAATCTCATAGATTGAGAAACATGCAGTGACATGAGCTTCTGGAATTTAGTCCTAGCACCAAACCATCATATTTTAATCAAGCTGGTTAACTTGTGTGTGCTTTTGTCTATTTGGCTGTGTGATAGGCTTTTTCCTTAAGGATATTGAGAATGCTTATGCAATTTCAGATGAAACCTATACTTTCTGTTGTTTCTAGGTAGATTAGAATCAGGACTCAGTAGCTTGAAAAAACTTGATTTAAAGCATAAACTGTCTTCCCCCATAACTGTGGGAATAAATACATCTTTTTCTACATTTTAGTATAATTCTTTATATTTGGATAGTGCCTTATTTCCAAAGAACTTTTACATCAAGTCCCATGCTTAATCTTCACTAAACTCTTAGAAAGTAGAACCCATTTTATAGATGAAGAAGCTAAGACCCATGACTGTCCAAAATCACACACACAGATTGCAGCCTAGGTCTTATGATTCAAAGCTTAGTTTGCTCTGCTGTACTTCAGCATCTTTCTAGATTAGGCCTGCTCTAGAGGGCATAAAATTAGCGGGTAATATTAGAAAAAAGACATACCTGGTTGCTTTAGTATACTTTCTTTATTGTGGTGAAAATACAGTTGAATATTTTCTCTCATCTTTAAATTATTCTTGCTACAGATGGGGAAGGTATGTTTTAAAATGTCAGTATTTCATCATCTCTGGAGGAATTTGTTAATAACTTAATTGTAAGTTGCCAAAATAGGAATGCTGTGGTGATAAGAACATACACCCTTTGCAATATATTACTCAAAAGTGATAAATACTTTAACATACAAGTTAATATCACATACTTTCTGTATTTGAAGGAGAGGACCAACAGCTATATTTAACATATGTGAAGGGGAATATAAATAGCAACTATTAATATATAGTTATTATTCAAAACTAATAAACATCACTATGCTGGTGGTATTTAGTTTTTTAACTGACAAGTCTACCTTAAATATGTAATTTTACCTGCAAGTGAATATTTAGTTCTCCCGTACTTAAAATAGAAATTGAGTACCATAGCGATTGAGTTTCTATATAAAGCATAAAGACTATTGATTTTTCTCTTTCAGAAACCGTCTCTCTTGGAAATAAACACTTATGATGAAGGAAACAATGAAGGCGAGACTTAAGAGAGAAAGTATTGCATCTTGTATTTTTGTTTGCTGGAACCTTCCTCTATTTTTTCGTCAGTGATGCTTCATGCCTCCATTTTTGCTTGCTCACCTTTGTTCTGTTAGGTTGATTGGTTTTTCTTTCTTTTTTTCCCTCTAAGTTCTTCCCACCAAATAAATCAATCTTGCATAAGAGAAAAATACTGTAGCTCAGCATGGCGGTACATGGCCTATAATCCCAGTATTGGGGGGCTGTGGCAAGGGGATCACAAGTTCAAGGCCAGCCTCAGCTACATAGTGAGACCCTGTCTCAAAAACTAACAAGAAAGCAGGAACAAAAAAGATTCATACAAAATGCATGGGAATACTAGGAAGGGATATATAGGGGCTTTCTACTGTATATACAACTGTTTTGTTCATGCTGGGGATTGAACTGAGGACCTCATACATGCTAGGCAAGCACCTTACTACCTCTGAGCTACATCCCCAGTGCTATAACTTTTTATTCATTAAAAGTATTAGAGAAAATATAGCTCCATGTTAATAGTGGATAAATCTATTTGGTGGATATATGTTTTATTCTGTCCATTTAAAATATTTCCTAACAAAATGTGCCCTGTGTTTCCTGCCATTTTCTGCCTCTTCCATATAATAAACGTTTTTGGTTTATTGCTGTTTGGTTATTTGCTCTTTTCCTGTCCCCTCTGAGGTCATCAGCATCTTTTCTCCCTCCTTGCTTGGATCACTTTTATTTTGGCCTTTGGCCACAGAGTAGTCCATGAGCTGTGGACCACTCCCCTGGGGAGGGGACTTTCTGCTGCTGCCATCCATATACTTCCAAATCTGTAGCCAGCCAGACTTTTACTGTAGAAGGAATTTCCTGTTTCCTGAAACACACATACAGTTATCAGTTTACGTTTAAAAGCTGAGTTAGAGTATATCTAGTCTCTTAAAACCCATAATCTTAAATTTTCTTTAACTCACATATGCAGAATTATGGGCCAGCTGACTGTCCTGCCAGCTCCATAGTTTCTATTTGGGAATTTTTCCATGGTTTAAGTATCAGACTATGACAGCTTAAGAAGAGGATGTCACCGACTCAAGCAGATAATTAAAAGATTGGTGTGGATTTCTTTTACTGATTATATGTGCCAGCTATTCTGTTAGATTAAAGGGAATTTTTCCTCATGTAAAAAGTTACTCAAACATTAATGTGCTTCTGCTTACATAAAGCCTGCGGCTGTACCACTGTGGCATCTGATCCTATCAGATCTCAGAAGCTAAGCAGGGTCGGGCCTAGTTAGTACTTGGATGAGAGACCACCTGGGAACACCAGGCACTGTAGGCTTGAGAAAAGGGCCCAGCAACCCACTCTCAAAAATCAATCAGCCATTGAAGACCCTATGAATAGCAGAGAAGCACCGACAGTAGTGTTTCGCCTGTTGTACATAGGGTTGCTTAGGGTCAGATACCGACTCGGTGGCATCTTGTAACAACAACTTAGATAAAAGTTGTTTTGCCTAATAAAATCATTCACTTGCCAACCAGCTTTCCCTTGTGTAATTATTTCTGGCCTTTTGCTGATTTCTTAATTGTTCATAATGGAGCACTAGACAGTTTCTTCTTACCATCTCCACTCCAGCCAGAATGGAAATGCAAATGACAACCATGGAATCACAAAATTGGTCTTAACACTGTCATATGGTACTAAAATTTAAGTAGAAACTTTTAATTCAGTGGAGTTTCATATTTGGTCAATCAGCTGTTTACCTTTTTCCCAAAAAGAGGTGAATATCACCTATAGCACCAGCCTCACAGAGAGAGGTCTGGGTTGAATGTGTCATGGATGAATTTGACATTCCTGAGTAGGTTTAAGATGTTTTCTATTTGAATACGTCAGGGGTACATTTCATTCAATAAATATTTATTGAGTTCCAGCTATGTGCCAGACATTATGGTAGGTGCTAGATTTATTGTTTATCAGGGCCACATGTTAGGTACCTTCTAGTTGGTATCCAACTCATAGCGACCCTACATACAATAGGGGAAATACTATTGTGAGTGCTTCTCTGCTGTTCATAGGGTTTTCAGTTGTGGATTGATTTTTGGGAGTGTGTTGCCGAGTCCTCCTCCCAAGCCTATAGCACCTGGTGTTCCCAGGTGGTCTCCCATCCAAGTACTAATCAGGCCCAACCCTGCTTAGCTTCCGAGATCTGATGAGATTGGAACCCATAGTGCTACAGCTGTAGGCATCAGAGCCATATGTAGCCCTTATAATCACAGGAGATGATTCTGGTCTTCAGGTCCCCTTAAAATATCTAGTTTGATTATAGATGAGTACACTAAAGCTAAGACCATGCATCCAAAAAAAAAATGTTTATCGCTGGGAAGAAGCCTTATATATACTGGGGTCAAGCATATCCGGTTCACCAGGGAAGGGATTTATATGGATTAAACTGAACTCCCAGGGTTTGGGATTGTGCATTTGATAAGCCTTTTGTTTTGTTTGAATTCTGCTGCAGCAGCTAGAACGGTAAAAGGCTCAAATTTTTGAATGAGGGTGATTTAATACTCTGAATTTGAGCGTTCTTGCTATATAAGAAATGCCCTAGAAACAAACACATTACCAACCAACTCCTTACCAGCAGGGCTCTACACTGCCCAATTCCCAGAGAGGATTTAAGTCATTGAGAGACTGCCAGCCAAAGCCAATCAGCTATTATTAGTATTTCTAGTGGACTCATTACCAGTGCAACTGCCTGCATTGGGGAAGGGACTAAAAATAAGGTAATTGCCTTTCTCATAGAGTGACAGCTGCAGAAGCTGGCCCATAGGATTAAAGACGTTTCTTACATTGCCCTGAATGCTGTTCAGGTCACTGTCGAGGCACTGCAGCCACTTTCCTCTGGAAAGCAGTACTTTCAGACAACCTCCTTAAACTGGTTCCTTTTAGAGTATTAGCTGCCCAGCCTACGCCATTTTCCTGTGCTTGCCTTTTCGCCCTGAGACCCTGAGGCGATGCTATTTTTAAAACCATGTGGTGATAACCATTTGAAGAAAAGGTGCCTGTCTCCTGCCATGTGAGCCTTCCTTGGAGTGATGGATTCCGATACTTACTATACTTCAGGCAGGAGCAACAGCACACTCTCCCCCGTGCAAGGTGCATAGATTCCTATCTCAATCCCTTTGAGTAGCTCAAGGATACAGATGTGTGGAAACTAAAGGCAAAGTTCATGATCCTGTAATGTGCAAAGGAAATGGCAATAGCAGGGAAGTACTGACAACGTGATGTAGAGCGTGAGGCAGTTTGCAATGTCCCTTGAAAGACTGTTACCTAAGCCTTTGCCTTTGTAGAAATTCCATGTTTGCTTGACTCAGCCAGAGAGCATCACACCCCACAAATGCAAACCCAGTATAACATCTCTTAATCCTCACCCTCTTACGTAGTTGGGAGGTAAATTTTCACCCTTAGAACAATGAGTGCTAATCCCAAACCCAAGGTGCCTTAGCTCTGACACAACAACATTTCTGCTCCTCGTGTCTCCAGCACCACTCTGTCCTTTCCCCCCCAACTCTAACCTCCACTCTTGTTCTGGCTTAATTTGCAGTCTGTGGAACACTTCAGAATCAGGCCCTTTGTTTCCTCCGGAACAGTTGGTTTGCACAATTAATAGGTGTCGTTTCCTGGTCTGCCATTTCTCAATAGCAGGGCTCTAGTGGCTGCTGTGTGAGGTCAGGGAGATACACAGCTTTGCTCCTCAGTCCGTAAGTCTTCCTCCTTTGCTTCTGTTCCTTTCAGGTGTGATTTCATCATTTAGGGGGCTGGATGCAAAGAATTTGAATTAGGGATTCCACAGAGTTAGGAACCATTGTCCCCATCATCCTGTAGATCAAGGAACTGAGCAATCAAAAAAACTTTTTTTTTTTTTTTTTTTTTTTTTGGTGTGTGTGTAGCAGATCCAGGGAAGCTGGCTGGAGGCGCCCAGACTGCTTCCTCTCCAAAGGTGTGGTCATTCCATCCCACCCACGGGGTTCCACCTGATGCCTGCCCATAGAATGGCTGAAGTCTCCGTTGTGAGAGGGGTGGATGGTGGGCCTCAAGTAACTCCCAAGGCTGGTGAGAAGCAAGTGAGGGGAGATTTCTAAGAGGGTGTATCTTTCTGGGCCATTAGCTTCCAGTCAGGAAGTTCTGCCCTTGGGGACTTGTTGTTGTTAGGTGCCGTCAAGTCGAGTCTGATTCATAGCGACCCTATGTACAGCAGATGGAAACACTTCCCGATTCTGCGCCAGGCACACGATCTTATTTATGTTTAAGCCCATTGTTGCAGACACTGTGTCAATCCATCTGATGGAGAGTTTTCCTTTTTTTGTTGACCTGCAACTCTCCCAAACATGATGTCTTTCTCCAGTGATTGATCTCTCCTGACTACATGTCTGAAATATGTAAGACACAGTCTGGCCAGACCAGATGCCACAGTGGTATGGCTGCAGGCACCTTGGGGACTAGCTGATTTGAAAAATGTTTAACCATCTTGTTGGATATTATTTGGCCTTGGTCACAGTTTGTTAAGAAAAAATCTTGTGACAAGTTTGTGGTCTGCTGAAGTAAAACTGCAAAGTGGGGGCAAGTGGAGCTAAAGGGAGCACAGAATGATTGGAGCTATGAGGGGCTGGGGTTTAGGAGTTTTGTATGCTAGGTAAAAAGAGCAGAGGACGTGAGTCTGGACACATCAGTCCAGGAGTAGTTAAATTCTTTTTTGCAAGTAGCAATCACACAGGAAGGTCAATAAGGCTACTTGTAATTGATTAGGTGCCCCCTTTAGGGCATTTATCTCTGGGGTCTGCAGAGGGCCCCTTTGGGTCTGTTTCAGCCTGCTCTGGTGTAGGGAGACGGCTCATTGGCGCTGGTTCTAGTCTTTTCCAGTATCCGGGCAAGGTGGACTGTTGCCAGTCTTGTCCCAGGATGTGTCCCCTGGTTTGGAGTGAGGGAAAGGAGGGCTTGCTGGTATGTCCCTGGAGTCAGCATGAGGAACTGGGCGGCAAGCGTGGGGGAGATTTTGTGTCTGAATGAAAGAACTCAGAAATTGAATTGGGCAGGGAGCAAATAACAGAATCAGCAGCTTTATAACAAGGAGGTCCAGTAAGGGATAAAGCCTTTACTACTACTACTATTATTACTACTATTATTATTACTATTATTATTATTATTATTTCTGTTGTCCCAGTGTCAGTTTTAGCTGTGATGAGAAGAGTGGGTTGTATGAGCTGAACAGCTCTTTGCATTTAGAAGAGAGTTGTTACAGATATAGAAACGGGGGGTGGGGGGGCCTTGGTGTCATCCTCTTTGGAACCATTTGATTATAATTTTATCTTTCTCCAACCTTCTGCTACTTTAATCTTTCTGGATTTTGCCCCCATCCTTCTATTTATCCATCCAGTCTTTGGGCAAAATTTTTCTTTATTAAATTCCTTCTTTCCATAAACAACTTCCTATTTCCTTTTGTCCTTCTTAAAATCTCTACTTCCATAACTTTCCTAGATCCTTCTTTTTATAACATGTCTGGACCTTTTTGTCTTCTTGTAGATAATTTTGTCTTGAGGCTGTGGAGACTCAGAGGGAACAGGTGTTATTAAGCAATGGCTATAACAAGGGCGCTGGGAGGGGCTTTTCCATCTGGGAAGAAGCTGGTCTATTGGAGACTCTTGCCTCTAGATTTTTAGTGATGTATATAGTCTCATGGCTCTGTCTGTGGCTCACACATTTTGTTATTAGGAGGCAGAAGAACTCATTCATTAATAAGTTTTAATAAAGTCCTCTGTCTGGCATTTAGGTAAATATCTTTTCAGCCCCATAAAATGTCTTATGATTACATGTGTGAGTAGCCAGACAGCTTTTAAAGGAAATGTTTGGTTTGGGGCATGTTTATTAACATTGATTATTATGTAGGTTTACTTCGAAAGGGGCCCTGGGTAGTTGATCAAGGCAGGGAAATGAGCTCTCTTTATTGGAAAGGAAATTAAAATTTGTTCCTGCCATGTTAGGAGTTATCAGAAGCTCTTTGATGGTATTCTGTAGTTGAAGTGGACCTCGTCAGCAAACCATGAGCAGCTTTTAGACGAGTTCAGCCTTTCTAGGAGCTGAATGAAGGCCTGTCTTCTTTTCAGAGGGTAGGATGTCACTGCTTCC
This sequence comes from Pedetes capensis, assembly GCA_007922755.1. Lineage (NCBI taxonomy): Eukaryota > Metazoa > Chordata > Mammalia > Rodentia > Pedetidae > Pedetes > Pedetes capensis. The sequence goes on along the minus strand of VMDO01011152.1, from coordinate 40,902 downwards.
GGTGGGGCTCTCTTTGCCGAGGTGGCAAATCCCTGTTTGCTTAGGACTCTGTCGGAGGATGGCATTGGCCTCTGAAAAGTCTTTTCTAGTCTGGGGTTTCTTTGAGGGAGGCAGGTATTAATTTGTCTGGGCGAAATATAGTATTTTCAGGGCTAAAAGCTATTAATTGGATTTGTTCTATTGCCTGTAGTCACCTTTCTGGGGGCTTTTTGGTTTTTGGTTTTTGGTTTTGCCCATGTTGCTAAAAATCCCAAAAGCAAAACTTAAAAGCTGAGTGCTTTGTTATCTGTAAGCCAATTTGGTAATTCAAGAGAAAACTCTGGGATACTTAACTTTGAGGCATTGAGGTCTTTTTTGAGACCCTGGACGTGGGGGTGCTGGATTTATTAGTCCGGCAAGGTTAGGTGGCTGAAGTGTTGGTTTCCTGATTTATCCAGAGAAGTCTCTAAGGAAGGAGTATCTCCTGTTTGAGGGAGTTTTGCTTTATTAGTTAGAGGCATGATGTCTGAGTTAAGCTTGTAAACAGGGAAATGGTTAAAGATGTTGTCTTTTTATAAAAGGATCTGGTTGTAGGATATCTAAGAGGTGAGTCTTTCTGAATCAAGAGAGAGTTACTCATTTGAGAGAGAGAGAGAATACAAGCTTATGGGGGAAAAAAGTGTCCCTTACTGATAGAGGGCTTGTCAGCTGGGCGCAGTGGCGCACGCCTGTAATCCCAGCGGCTTGGGAGGCAGAGGCAGGAGGATCAAAAGTTCAAGACCAGAGGCAGTCTGCGTAATTTAGCGAGATCCTGTCTCAAAAAGTAAATAAATGGGCTGGAGGCAGCAGCTCAGTGGCCCAGCACTTGCAAAGCATGCAAGCGCAAGGCCCTGGGTTCAACCCCCAGTACTGCAAAAAAAATAAAAATAAAAATAAAATAGAGGGCTTGTCCCATTTATTTAGGAACTTGGGAGGCAGGCATAGGCACAGAGCCTGGCTCTTGGTGACTAAAAAGGCTAGGGGACATGGGGAATTACAACAGAGAAACCTTGGTGCAGGTATCGCAGGCATTTTAGAAGTAAATGGTCATGTTAAGTATGGAAGGGAGTAGCTCACATGAGAATAGGAGCTTACATTGTGAAAGGTTAGTGAGCAGCCTGTGAAGAAAGCATTGACGTTAATAGGTAAAGACCAGTAAAACGTCAAACATAAACGTAACCTAAAATAGGAAAAATAAATCATGTTGCCCAAAAGGCATGGAAAAGTAGATATGGTCTTATAACCTGGAGCAGAGGGGTATATAGTGAAGGAAGCTGTAAGCAAAGGAAGCAAACTAAAAGATGGCCAGTCCTCCAGGTCTAGGAGTGTTCCCAAGAAATGGCCAGTTTCCTGGGAATGTTTGTCTTGGAGGAGGGTCTCAATCAGGGAAATTCAGCTTGTCTGAGTCTCCAAGGGAGGGAGAAACAGTTCCCTGGGTGCTGCTACAGCAGTCAGAGGCTGTGCCCCACTGGGGGCTTGGGTTTTGTCTCTTATTGGGAGAGCTGGAGGGATCTGTATACCCCAGGAGAGGGGAGGTGCCTTGGGACCCAGGGCGGCAGGAGGTGCCTTAGGTATTTGAAGGGAGATAGACTGGGCAGAGCTAGCAAGGCTGAGCAGCTGAGCAGCTGTGGGAGGGCCTTGGGGGAGCACCCAGACCTTGAAAGTTAAGATGCTGCTCTCTTTAGTCTGTGAAACCCAAAAATAGAACAGAAAGAATGCCAGAGGAGAAAACGAGGTGTCAGCTAGTGTGACCGCCTGTGTGCGTATGTGTCCAGAGTTGGGAGAGAGAGGGTTTAGGGCGAGGAAGCCGATGTTGTTGAGTCAGAAGGGAAGGAAAGTTTTCCAGCTGTGACAGCTGGAGGGGCAATGGACAGGCTTAGGTGAGGAAAAGGCAGGGAGGAGGGGAGGCAGGGCAAGCATTTGGGGGCTTCCCTCCCCCAACTCTAAGTGTAGGTAGTGGTGGCATGGTGGCAGAGGCTTGGCAGTGGTTGGGGGCCATGCTTTGTCTCTTGGAGCCACTCAAGTGGAGTTTTGATTGTTGTTGTTAGGCGCGGTCGAATCGTATGGGACTCATAGCAACCCTCATAGGGTTTTCAATGGCAGATTGTTTTGGGATTGCCTTGGGAGTGGATTGCCAAGTCCTTCTCCCATTTTTTGGGGTGCTGGGAATCGCACTCAGGACCTCAGAGACTGCAGAGCAGTGCTCTACCAACTGAGCTAAATCCCAGCCCCTGGAGTTTTGATTAGGAGAGGGATAAAGCAGAAGGTGAAAATATTGCTGAGAGAGAGAGAGAGGGAGGGAGAGAGACAGAGAGAGAGAGAGAGACAGAGAGAAAGAGAGAGAGAGAGAGAGAGAGAGAGAGAGATTGACACCTCCAGAGGACGGAAAGCCTCCTTTGGAAGGGAAAATCCAGGCAGGAGGGAACGGAGATGGGGAAGCATGGAAATGTCTAATCTTAGGGCTTGCTTAGGCCCTCTGATAAGAGAACAGAGGCTGGCAGAGGAGCCAGGGAGGGAGAAGGAGGTGTCTCAGAATGTCCTTTTGTAAAAGTTTATCAATAATGAGTTTGAGACCTTGTTGTGTTTTATGTGGAATGTTGTTGTTGTTGTTAGGTGCCATCAAGTCAGTATCCGACTCATAGTGACCCTACATACAACCGGCGAAACACTATTGTCAGTGCTTCTCTGCTTAGCTTCTGAGATCTGATGGGATCGGATGACACAGGGCTATGGCTACAGGCTTATGTGGAATAGGATATTGATTTTGAGAGGGAAAAGAAAAGTGATCCTTAAGGTGTATTTGAATAGGGGGGTGAAGAGAAGCAACAATAAGTGTAGAAGTGTTTCAGACTTGTGGGTTCATAAGGGGTGAAGAGGGCTGGGATTTAGCTCAGTTGATAGAGCGCCGCTGTGCAGAATCAGAGGTCCCAGATTCGATTCCCAGCACCACATAAAAATGGGAGAAGGATGTGGCAAGCCACTCCCGAGGCAATCCCTAAACAATCAGCCACTGAAAACCCTGTGAGGGTCGCTATGAGTCCAACTCGATGGCATCTAACAACAACAACAACAAGGGGTGAAGAAAATGGGGGGTGGAAGTGACAATAGGGGGTATGAGGAGTAGGAGAAAAGCCCATTCCTGTCCATTAGTTGGATGGGACAGCGTGAGCTTTGCCTTAAAGATTGGTAGTAGGCCCCTTCCCAGGAGGGGACTATTTGAAAAGAATGTATAACAGAGTATCCCCCGAGGGATTGTAAAGCATTGTAAAGGCAGAGTACTCCTTGGCTGAGCTATGAGGCCATCAACCCCCATTATGGGCACTCCTGAAGGTCGGAGTTGTCCAGGATATTCTAGCAGGACTAAGTTGCCCCTGTATCAAACAAAAAGGAAATGGGCTAACCTGCTGTCAACAGGATTATCCCGGGTTCCCACGAGCTGATGGAAATCAGTCCATCGTCCCTGGGCACCATCAGTCTTGGTCAGGGACCTCAAGGCCAGGCAGTGACAAGTTGTCTGGGAAGCAGATCAACCTGGAGGGACAGATCAGCAGTCTGATTTCTGGTGATCACCTCAGCACGAGGGGCAGGGCCCCGGTGGTGGACAGGGATTAGGACAACGATTAGCCCAGTGTCCCTCCTTGCTGTGTTTGAAACAGGCACCAGGATGAATATTGCCAAGGGCACAGTGAGGCATTTTCTGTTGTGGAGTAGAACCCTGCTGGCCTCTCAGGTGGACCATCTTTGGGTCTCTCTGCTGATGGCCACAGCAAGCATTTGCTATTTAGATTTATCTCTGGTCTGTTTTTGTTTTGGGGGCATCCTCATCCCAATTATTAAAGACCTGAAAAGTCAGGTCTTAAAGTTCTCACAGAGACGCTTGAAGGTCATTCTTTAAGTTTGAAGTTTCCTTCGTATATCGGGGGCAGACTGAGATGAAATGCATCTTAAGAAAAACATCTGCTTCAAGGGTGTATGGGACAAAACCTATATCTTTTTGGAAGCCCTCAGTGAGGTGAGAAAGAAAAAGGGCAGGGTTTTCTTGTGGCCACTGGGTTATTTCTTGGATTTTTTTTTTTTTTTTTTTTTTTTTTTTTTTTTTTGCGGTACTGGGGTTTGGACCTAGGGCCTCACGCTTGCATGCTCTGCAAGTGGTGGACCACTGAGCTGCACCCCCAGCCCATTTTTTACTTTTTGAGACAAGGTCTCACTAAGTTACACAGACTGCCTCTGGTCTCAAACTTGCAATCCTCCTGCCTCCACCTCCTGAGTCACTGGGATTACAGGTGTGTGCCACTTGTGCCCGGCTTTATTTCTTGGATTTTATCATAATTGACAGCCTTATGGGAAGCCTTGCAGTCTTGCAATTAAGCAAGTTATCATGTGGGCCAGATTATGAAGGCCTATGGCATGGGTTTGTTAGTCCCAATCTGGGTCTGTCCAGGGAACCACCAAAATGCTTATCAGGTGGTGATTGTTTTGGCAGTGGAGTTCATCCCCATGGACCTGAGCATGAGTCCAGAGTATCTCCCTATCCTCAGTAGTTGGGGTGGAGGGAAGAATGATACAGACATCATGCCAGGTTAGCTGGCAGGATTAAGGTATTGAAATTCCTTGATGTATATGGTTGGGTCTTCTGTAAAGTTCCCAAGCTGTTTTTTGACCTGAGAAAGATCAGAAAGAGAATAAGGCACATGTCCGTGAATGATGTCCTTGGATCCTGCAACCTCACGAAGGGGGAGGCTAAGTTTAGGGATATTGAATGCTAGTATGGGATAGAACCAGATGGGGGGGTGGGGTTAGGAGGCTCCTCAGCAGAAGTGGGAGGCAGAACATGTGGGTGAGAGGCAACAGGAGGAGAGGCAGGTGGAGCAGATGGTGGGTACAGATCAGTGAGGACGAAGGTGTATGAGGATAGGTCAGATGGAAGATGTTTGGGATTAGAAGGGGAAGTGGCAGAGTGAGTGATGAAAATGTGTTGTATGGAGCATGAATTGCAGAGAGAGGGCTGTGATCTCAGTGCAAAGAAAACTTAACATAGGGGACCTTGGACCATTTACTTTCCCAATGGGAATAGTTCGTTGGGTCTATTAAAATGCTGTGCAGTGTTGGAAATTTTTTTTTCTTTTTATTGCGGTGTTGGGGGTTGAACCTAAGGCCTTGTGCTTGCATGCTCTGCAAGTGCTGGACCACTGAGCTGCACCCCAGCCCATTTTTTTACTTTTTGAGACAGGGTCTCGTTAAATTATGCAGACTGCCTCTGGTCTCGAACTTGTAATCCTCCTGCCTCCATCTCCCGAGCTGCTGGGATTACAGGTGTGCGCCACCGCACCCAGAGGAAAAAAATATTTGAAACATATTGAGTATTGCTCATGTCTGCAGAAAGAGTGGTTAAGCAGGAACCCTGGAATGGCAAGAAGCAAGAAAAGGTGTTCCCAATCTCATCACAAGTCACAGCAGGTAAAAGGCTAAACTCAGGTGGATGCCCCCTTGCCATGAGAAGAGCCAGAGGCCAGTGCCTTGACTGGCTCTCCTCCTGTTGCCTCTCACCCACATGTTCCACCTCCCACTTCTGTTGTGGTGCCTCCCAACCCCACCCCCAAGGCAAGGGAAAGCTGACTAAGCACTGAGATTTTTGGCAATGAACAGAACAGAGAAATACAGGAGTTCCTGGAAGGGATCTGCTCAGAATCACCCCTTTCAGGCAGAACAAGTGGCACAGCTGTCTCAGGAGGTCAAATTCCTTTTGGTTTGTTGCCAGGAGGATGAAAAATTGTGGCAGGAAAGGTATGAGGGCCTGGTGTTGGGGATTGCTGGGTCAGCCACTGGAGGCACCAAGAGGGTCAGAGAGTATGTCCCATGAAAGGGAGGCCTCTCAATAACCCTCCTGAGTTTCGGCACCAAAATGTTAGGGGCAGGAGACAGTGGACTGAAAGTAACCCACAAGGCTCAAGTGTAGGCTAATTAGCTTGTATTCCATTCCCCCTAGGTGTAGGGGAGCCTGCAGCTGTAACCCTGTGGCATCTGATCCCGTCAGATCTCAGAAGCTAAGCAGGGTTGGGCCTAGTTAGTATTTGGATGGGAGACTGCCTGGGAACATCAGGTGCTATAGGCTTGGGAGATGGACTGGTCAACCCACTCCCAAAAACTCAATCCACCATTGAAAACCCTATGAACACCAGAGAAGCACTGACAATAGTGTTTCGCCTGTTGTATATAGGGTCGCTATGAGTCGGATACCAACAGGACAGCACCTAACAACAATAAGTGTAGGGGGAGCTGAAGCCAACATATGTCAGTAATTTCTGGCTGCTGGGGACAGGCTTTTTTAGATGATGGCAGAAGGGGATGTGAGAGCTATCTCTGGAATAGCCAATTTTTCAGGCTCGCTCTCAGGTTCTTAAGGTCTCTGGTCCTCTTGATTGCCTCTGCCTCTTTGCTTATCTCATCCCACAGTCAGGATACGGGCTGGGCGGCAAGTTCTCAGAAACCTCCTGACTGCAGGTACTTTGTCACCTCAGAATCTGTACTGTTTTCCCTGGTTATTGGCAGATCAACCTGCAAACAATTTTCTTAAGGGGAGGGGAGTGGACCCTCCTCAAAGACCTGTTGTTCAGTGGACCCTTACACCTGTTTCCCTTTGCATGGAATTCAAAGTTGTCTCCATGCTTTGTGTGTTTACACCTGAGACACAGTGTACAGGCCAATTTGTGAAACAGTCCATACTTTTTGTTGTTGTTGTTGTAGTGGTACTGTGGGTTGAACCCAGGGCCTCGTACTTGCATGCTTGTTTTGCAAGTGCTGTACCACTGAGCTGCACCCTCAGACCTTTTTTTTTTTTTTTTTTTTTTTTTTTTTTTTTTTTTTTTTTTTTTTTTTTTTTTTTTTTTTTTTTTTTTTTTTTTTTTTTTTTTTTTTTTTTTACTTTTTGAGACAGGGTCTCGTTAAGTTATGCAGATTGCCTCTGTTCTCAAACTTGTGATTCTCCTGCCTCTGCCTCCCTAGCTACTGGGATTACAGGCGTGCACCACCGTGCCAGGCTCCAGTCCACATTTTAAAAGACCATTTACTCTGTATAAATTTTCAGTTACTGGGGCTGAAAAGATGAAGAAGGCACAGTTCTGAGAAGCAAAGAGCTCACAAACCCTTTGGGATGATGTTCTTCATAATACCTTTATTTTTAAATTTCTTACAAATCTTCACAAACAAAGGGTTATCATAGATAAGTAGCTGCCCAGCTTCTCTGTATAAGAAGCCTCTGCCCCTGGTAGTGACCCACTCTGCCCTCTAGGACTTGGGCCACCTGCCCACACACACCTGATGATAAAGACCTGAAAAGCATCTGCGGCAGATTATGTCAGATTATGGTTTGATGAGAGAAGTTTGTAGCAACTGGTATCTCCTCCTGTATTTAATTTATACGTCTTGTTGTTAGGTACCACCAAGCCAGGTCCAACTCATAGCCACTCTCACAGGGTTTTCAATGGCTGATTGTTTAGGGACTGCTTCGGGAGTAGATTCTCATGTCCTCTCCCGTTTTTGAGGTGCTGGAGATCAAACCCAGGGCCTGAGAGACTGCAGAGCAGCACTCTACCAACTGAACTAAACCCCAGCCCTTTATACAGCCAGTGTTTTTTAAAAAAATTATTATTATTATTATTATTATTATTATTATTATTATTATTATTGTGATGGTGAGGATCAAACTCAAGGCCTCATGCATGCTGGGCAAGTGCTATCCTCCCAACCCCTAATTCTTTATTTCTTAATTATGGAATGAAAATGTGAAATACCTCTGCTTAAAAGCAGGTCAAAAATGTTAGGAATCCCCAGGATTGAAATATGGCTTCTCCAAGGGAAACCTGATTAGGCAAAAATCCACAAGGAAATGAAAGCAGCAGCATAAAGGGTAAGGGATTGTCAGAAGCAGACTTCCCACTGGTACCAGGACTTGGCATCTGCTCTCCTCAGACTTCCCTCTCCTGGAACAGCACAAGCCACTTACCACATGTGGCTATTGAGCACTTAGAATGTGGCTAGTCCACAGTGAGAGGTGCTGTAAGTGTCTATAAGATAGGATTTTGAAGGCTTCGTATAAAATATCTGTTTTACACTGATTTCATGTTGGGATAATGTTTTGGATCTGGGGTTAATATTAAACTGTAGTTCACCTGTTTTCACTTGTTTAATGGGTGCACTAAAACAAGTGTCTTGCATTGCATTTTTCTGAAACAACACCAATCTGGAGGCAGAGACCACCCCCCTCACATTTAGACCCCAAGACAAATTCCCATGCAGGATAATATGCTGATACATTGTACCTGATGCTCTGGAATGGCCCTGTTTTTACTTTCTGGTGCTTAGTTGATGCTACTGGGAGGAAAGAATTGGGTGAAAAAATGAGTCCTTTCCCCCCTCATCTTCAGTAAGAGTGCAACAGTAAAGTTACCAAGAGCCAATTTTACTGAAGGCTGTAAATGTCTGGAGGGTTGGACTACAGACTGAAACGCAATGTTCTGTTATTTTTAAAAAAGAAAAAGTTAAAAAATATTGGTAAATTGCTATTTGCCTATCAGACCAACTTTTGCAGGAATAAAGGGAAAAGGCTTGGAAAAGAGGAAACAGGTCAACTTCCCAGGAGGCAGTTTGATAATATTCATAAAAATCTTGAACTGTATATACTCTGTAGCCTAGAAATTTACCTTCCTGAAGTTTATTCTAAAGAAGTAATTGGGCAAAACACAAAGATAGCTAACTGCATTGTTAAAATCAAAAGTTTGATATTCAACAAAATCAGGCTACATACATTTGAAGATTATATGATATCTAAAAACATTCAAAAAAGGAAGTGGAAAATCTGGTTAATATACAGTATTACGAAATAAATTATGTACATTTTTATATGGGTAGAATGACATTGAAAGAACATATGCTGTGTTCAATTTGTAATGGAATACCAGTGTTTTTTCCAGTTTCTTTACCCGTATTTCCTTTTCTTTTCTTTTCTTTTTTTTTTACAATGAGCACACATGCAAACTTTTTTGATGACGTATGAAAAATATCATTATGCAATAATAGCCAACGTTCATTGAGAGTTTGCTGTCTACAAAGCGTCATGCCAGAAATTAATGAGATTTTGCTCTGTGGCACTCGAATAAGAAAATACAAATAAATAAAAATCAGGCTTCCGATAGACTTAAATAAGGATGTTGGCCAAAAGGTCCATTTATTATCACCCAACTGCAATAATGGGACAGGCAAGTTAACAAAACTCAATTGCTACGACAAACATAAACGATGCCAAAGTCAACCTTTTCTCATCGCTCGGAGCCATAAAGCCTGCGAAGCAGCCAGTGATGGCACCGTGATTACGGAGGCACCACTCACCAGCTGGGAGATTCCCACACAAGTAAGTACTTTGTTAATTTGCCGATCTTGGCCAACCCCCTGTTTAAAATCGCATGGGGAAAGCCCAGCCTCGCTCCCAGAAGCGCCGGGTGCGCCACCCTTCCGAGTGCGCCTCTGACCTTAGCCAGGACCGGCCGCTTCTTTCTGTTCACCTTTCCCAGAGAAACCAACAGGTGTCCCACGTGGCTGCGGAGCCCGGGGCGCCCCTGCTGCGCGTCGCAGCGCCCCCTGGTCCGAGCCGAGCCCGCACCTAGCAGCTGAGCAGCCTCTGCTCTGTGCGCTCCGCGGCGGTGAGTCACCGCCCCAGCTGGCGCCGCGCGGCGGGACCCCGCGCCCACCTCGCAGCCGGGCCGGGGCGGCGGCTGATGGATTCGCGCTGCGAGGACAGGAGCCTGCTGTACGCTAGCCGCGCCTGCCCTCCGCGCTGAGACCGCGCCACCCAGCGCGAGCGTGGCAGGCTTTGTTCGGCATTGTCTGCGCTCACCTGAGCGCGGCCTTTCCGGGAAGTCGGCGGAGCGCACCCCTAGCAAGCACCACCCTCCCGGCTTTTAGGGGCGAGCCAGTGGGGGTCGCGGGAGGGGGCTGCGGAGCGCGGAGCCGAGAGCCGCGACACGCAGGTAAGGGGTAGGGGCTCAGTTTGTGCGGGTGGAGGAGGGCATGTCCTGTGAAACCCGAGCTGCCTGGCACAGTCGCGGGGGCCCCCCACCTTGGCGGCCGCGGAAAGGGACTAGCCTTTTTAGTAAAGGCTTTGGGGATGTTCCCTGGCCCCATGCAGGACTCATAAGGTGACTCCACGCAGTTTCCTCAGGAAGCTAAGGTCCTCCGGAGACGTCTCTGCAAGCTGAACCTGAGAAGGGTCCCCTGCCCTGTAATCCTTGCCTTGTGCAATAGGAAGTCCAAGCCATTTGTCTTACTGAGTGGCTAAGAGACTTCACAGGTGGTAGAAAGTTCTCTCCCTCACCAGCTCCCCTGAGTACGAACACTTAGCCCAGCCCTGCTTCCTGGGCTGCTTCTGCACCTGGCTAGGCCCGTGGCCACCTACTAAGACAAAAATAAGGAGAGTCTCAGAGTTGCACTGTGGAAACTTGTGAGTTAAAAACATTGTGGGCACCAGGCAGAAGAGAAGGGGGCAGGGCACCTTGCTGCCTTTGATTGCAGAATTGACTGCTCCAGCTGGGATGGGTCATTCAGTGGGGATGGGTCTAATGTGTTTAATTTCTTGGAGACGACTATTTAGAAACTGTATAATTTTAAAATTATGAACTCCTTTAATTAAACAAACCCTACAGACTCTAACCACCACATATCTGTCAGCTTGTCCTGCCATGGAGGCTTCGTGGTACTATGATGCTGAAAGCTATGCCACCATTATTTCAGCTACCAGCAGGGCCACCCATAGTGGACAGGTTTCCACTGAGCTTCCAGACTGAGACAGACTTGGGAGAAGGACGCAGCAGTCCACTCCTGAAACAATTAGCCATTGACAACACTATGAATAGCAGAGAAGCACTGTCAAATATAGTGCCAGAAAATGAGCCCCCCAGGCTGGAAAGCATTCAAGAAACGATGGAAAAGAGTTGCCACCTCAAAGTAGAGTTGACCTTAATGATGGGAGTAAAGCCCCTATGACCCTCATTTGCTAATGTAGCACAACTCAAAATGAGGGGAAACATAGTGGATACAGCAATGGCTCAAACATAGAAAGATCATGTGCTTGGCACAGTGTCAAGGTATGGCTTCATTCTGTTGTGCATAGGGTCGCTATGAGTTGGACCTGACTTGAAGGCATCTAACAACAGATAACTTGCCGTTTCACATTCTATAGATCTGGACAAATACATAGAATTACTGCTCTAAAAAAAATCTGTGTTCGCCTATTCATCCATGCAGCCCTCTACTTCCTAATAATCACTGATCTCTTTTTACTGTCCCCATAGTTTTTCCTTTTTCAGAATATCATATAGTTGAAATCGTTCAGTTATGTAAACTTTTCAGATTGGCTTCTTTCACTTAGTAATATGCATTTTAAGTTTACACTCCTGGTTTTGGTTTTTGAGAGTAGGTGTCACTATGTAGCCATAGCTGGCCAGGAACTCACCATGTAGCCCCCAGGCTGGACTCAAAACCTCAGCAATGCTGCCTCAGCCTCCTGAGTGCTGGGATTACAGATGTGCCCATCTTCATGTCTTTTTTTTTTTTTTTTTTTCCGGTACTGGCGATTGAACCCAGGGCCTCACACTTGCATGCTTTGCAAGTGCTGGACCACTGAGCTGCATGCGCAGCCCATTTTTTGTTAACTTTTTGAGACAGGTTCTCACTAAATTATGCAAACTGCCTTTGCTCTTAAACTTGCGATCCTCCTGCCTCTGCCTCCCAAGCTGCTGGGATTACAGGCGTGTGCCACCACGCCCGACACGTCTCTTTTTAATGAGCTTCATAAACAGATAATTTTAATTGGGAGTAATGACATTGGGAATAAGCTTCTGGTGAAAAGGTCTTTTTTTAAATTATGCCTCTACTACGTGTGTGCTTTCTGCCTGCAGCAGTACCACTGTGGTGTCCAATCCCGTCAGATCTTGGAAGCTAAGCAGGGTAGAGCCTGGTTAGTACTTGGATGGGACACCACCTGGGAACACCAGGTGCTGTAGGCTTGGGAGAAGGACCCAGCAACCTACTCCCACAAAACAATCAGCCATTGAAAACCTATGAATAGCAGAGAAGCACTGACAATATTGTTTCATCTGTTGTACATAGAGTCGCTATGAGTCGGACACCGACTTGATGGCACCTAACAACAGTGTATGTACTTTACAGTTTTCATTTCACCCCCAATACCTGGAAGAATACTGGGCACAGGGCAGATGCTTAACAATTTCCATTGGATGCCGGGTGCTATGGTGCATACCTGTAATCCTAGTGGCTCAGGAGGTGGAGGCAGGAGGATCGCAAGTTCCAGACCAGAGGCAGTCTGTGTAACTTAGTGAGACCCTGTCTCAAAAAGTAAAAAAAAATGGGCTGAGGGTGCAGCTCAGTGGTCCAGCACTTGCAAAGCATGCAAGTGCGAGGCCCTGGGTTCAACGCCCAATACCACAAAAAAACAAAAACAAAACAAAACGATTTCCATTGGATGACATTTCATATAATTATATCAACGAGAGGGGCAGCAATACTGTGAGGTGTTTCACAATTGTGATCCTCCAGCTTTTCCACTTCATATAGCAGTAAATTAAAAATGATTTTAGTTAGAAAGGCTCTAATAGAATTGCTATTTTTTATTTTATCCAATATGGCTATTTTGAAAGAAATCCCTCCCTGCAGGGCATGGTGACTCACGCCTGTAATCCCAGCGACTTGGGAGGCAGAGGCAGGAGGATTACAAGTTCTAGGCCAGAGGCAGCCTGTGTAATTTAGCAAGACCCTGTCTCAAGATAAAAAGTAAAATAATGGGCTGGGGGTGCAGCTCAGTGGTAGCGCACTTGCAAAGGAGCAGACTTCCAGCCACTGGAAGGGCCCCTCTAATATTTGAGGTGGCAGTTGCATTTTCTAAGGAGGTGGGTTCAACCCCCAAGTACTGCAAAAATAAAATAAGATAAATCTCCTCCCGTCATCTAATAAAGCTCGTGGAGAACTCTGCTGGAGGACTCTGCATGTCCAGTCCGTGCAACCTGCTCATTCTGCTCCCTGGAATGGCTGAATACATTTGAAATCTCTCCCTGTCTTTTGCCCTTTTCTCTTCTAAACAGCTCTAGTCTGTTGCCATTTCCTTTTCCACCACCAATTTATCACTGGCCTTCCCTGAGTATGGTTACTACCCTCAACCCTCTTCCTCCTGTCCCCATCTCTGCTCTTGACCTGAATCGCCCTGATCTGAAGGTAGGAAATGTTGCTTTGCCCAGGGAGCATTTGCACTGGAGTCTGTGGGATCCTGACGACACCCTTTGCGGGCAAAGATGTGGGTGGTGTCACCTCCATTGTGGAGAGAAGGAAATTGAGAGACTGAGGTGAAGGAATTTACCAGAAATGCTCGTGCTTGGGTCCTTCGTCTGCTGGCTGCTTTTTCACTACAGCTGGGTATTGCATGTTTGTTATGGCTGAGCAGACCTGGGATGGACTCCAAAGTGTGGTTTGCTAGCTCTGTGGCCTAGGCCCCCCACCTAGTCCAAGGCTGTTTCCTCATCCAGGAGAATGGAAACAATAACCTCTACCCTCCAGGGTGTGAGAATTGTGCAATTAATGTGCTTAATGATCTTTTAACATCATTCATTTAGAAAATGAACTTCTACCACCTAGGGTTTTCTCACACTGTCTCACCGGACCTTTAGGATACTGTGTGAATTTGTGAAACTGAGATTCTGCTCATTTGAGAAGTGAATGAGCCACATCAGGGGAGGTTGTTGCTTACAGACTCACCCAGCTGCTAGAAGGAGAGCTGGGCTGGAACCCTGTCTCTAGATTTCCACTTCTGCGTGGGTTGTCCCCTATCGTAGAGCTCTCCAGAGGCTCATGAAAGTAAATCTAGGTTGTGAACAATGTAAAGCACTTCCAAATATTAGCCAAAGAAGAAAATCTATTCTGTCTACAAATGGCTCTTCGCAGGTACAGAGAATGAGGGAGGCTCTGTGATTGGTGCCCACTTGCCAGGGAGTCCATAATGACACATTGTTCAGCCCTTGGGCTTAACTTTTAGTAGTTAGACTATTTGGGTTCTAAAAGTGGATGGCTGGGAGATCATGACTTTTCCCAGGCAGCTTTTGAAATGCTTCTACTAGCCGGGTGTGGTGGCTCTCACCTGTAGTCCCAGCTACTTAGCAAGCTGAGGCAGGAAGATCACTTGAGCCCAGGAGTTCAGACCCAGCCTGGGCAACATAGCAAGACCCTGTCTCAAAAAACACACAAAAAAGCTCTCCTTGGCCAGTCCAACTAGAAACATGTTGTCTAATACCCTTGACTCCCTGGGCCTGAGCCAAATATTTCACCAAATGGACAAAGAAGATGATTTGTTACGGCAAAAGACGGCAAGGACTTCCTGGCCGGACTGGAGACTTTCACCTCTGATTTCAGTTTTCCAAGTTCAGGAGTTGATTGTTCTTGTAAAGGGCTCAGACTTCCAGCCTGCTGACTGGAGAAGGCTGCCAAGGGCCACTCTAATATTTGAGGTGGCAGTTGCATTTTCTAAGGAGGTGGAGGTGGTTTCCTTTCTTATCCTACCCTTACTTTGTTTCCAATCATAGAGGAGAAGGTGGGCATTACATGGTAAAGCTGCCTGCAACTATTACAGATCCAGGATTTCATTTAAAAACAAAACAAACAAACAAAAAACCAAAAACTTGCTTTGCTTTTTTTTTTCCTTTTTTTTTTTTTCTTTTTACTTTATTTTTTTCCCCCAGTAGTGGGGTTTGAACCTGGGGCCTTGAATATGCTAGGCGAATGCTCTACCACTGAGCTGTACCCTCCCCCTGTTTTCTTTAATCTTGAGACAGAGTCTCGCTCAGTTATGCAGGCTGCCTCTGCCCTTGAACTCGTGATCCTTTTGCCTCAGCCTCCCCAACTGCAGAACTGCAGTGATTACAGGCATGTGCCACGGTGCCCGGCTCTGGCCTTTGTTTCTTGCTGTGTCATGGGAAATGTAATCCTTGGCTTGTGTACTTTGGAGTGTGTTTGTAGCATCCTTCAGCCCTCACACACCCTGGTGTCACACATGTTGCCAGTCCTATGTGAAACCAGGACCCATGGCAACAACTAGATGAGAAAGTCAGTCGTGAGGAGCTTCTGAGTCCTTTGTGAGCAGCGCAGAAGCTGAGAATAACATGCGGAATTGGCGTGAGCAATGGGAAGGAAGAGAACAAAGGTGATGAGGGAGGTGTTTGGTAATGGAAAAGTCTTGACCAGGTGTACCTGAGCCCTGGGGTCTGTTCATGTTCCTGGCTTGCCCGTCGTTCTCAACTACTTTGCACAATAATGCAGAGGGCCCTGGAAATCTCCTGTGTTCTTTGCCCCAGTGTGGGAGTCACTGGCAGGTATTAGCTGGTGGAAAACTGCCAAGGAGCAGGATTCAGGGTGGGAGATAGTTAATTGTGCTTCTGTTTAATTATGCTTCTGTTCCTCCATTACTGCCCATATCCTTTCCCTAGAGCCTGGGTTTCTGTTAGAGAGTCCTTTTCTATCCCCCTCTCCAACATTTCTCCCTCATTCAATCTTCTCTTAGAGTCTTTCCCCAGAATCCAGAAGGTGATGGATTGAACCGATTGCTAGGAGGCCAGAATGGAATCCAGTTCACTTATTAGCTGTGTTACATGGGGCGCACCTCCATACTGCTGTCTCTCATCTGTAAGAGGGGATAGTGCATGCTCACTGACTGGCCAGGAGGAGGATATATGGAGCCAGACCTCATTTCCAACAACAAAAAGAACTTTGCCAGATGCAGGGCAGCATTTCGCATGTTGGATTAGTGCTAAAAGATATGTGATGAGAGGAGAATAAGTAATATTTGAGATGAGAGAAATCAAAGTACTAATAATACTTCCTCAGAGTGCTAATGATAGTTCACCAGCTTCCAAACAGCATTCATTTATCTTAGCATAAAAAAGAATGCAGTGAATGCATGAGCCCAAAGATGACCTGCAAGGGGATCCTCCAGCCCTCTGCCATCAGCATCATAGAGCTTTATCTACCCAGCAAGCATGTGCCCCACCTTCTAGGTACCAGCCATGGACAGGTTGCTGGGGCTCCAGCAGGGGCTAAAACACAATCCCTAGTCTTAGGCATTTATCACCTGGCAATCAAGGCAAATTTATATATATATATATATATATATATATATATATATATATATATTTGTTGTTGTTAGATGCTGTCGAGTCGGTATCTGACTCATAGTGACCTCATAGGGTTTTCAATGGCTGACTGTTTCAGGATTGCCTTGGGAGTGGATTGCCAGGTCCTTCTCCCATTTTTGTGGTGCTGGGAATTGAACTCAGGGCCTCAGAGACTGCAGCGCAGTGCTCTACCAACTGAGCTAAATCCCAGCCCATATATATATATTTTGTTTGTTTGTTTTTTGGTACTGGGAGTTGAACCCAGGGCCTTGCGCTTGCATGCTTTCCAAGTGCTAGACCACTGAGCTGCACCCTCAGCCTATTTTTTTACTTTTTGAAACACATTCTCGCTAAATTATGCAGGCTGCCTCTGGTCTCGATCTTGTGATCCTCCTACCTCTGCCTCCCGAGTCACTGGGATTACAGGTGTGTGCCATCGCCCGCTGCCCAAGGCAAGCATATTACAGGGCAGTTTCAGCGTGGGCTGTGTGACAATAGGGATTGTGCTGGGAGTGGGGACGTGTGTGGCGTTGAGGTTTCCAAGCTAGCAATATCTGATGCAAACATTGTGAGAAGGTATGGCCATGCTGCATCCACGTGCAGATTGCCAACATAATTTTTTTTTTTAATGAGGCGAAAAATAGACCGGAAGAACATCCAACTGGACAGGCAGAAACACATAACAGAGCAAGGTGGGTTGCTTAGCTTAGTCTCGTGGTGTGGAGGGAGCCCCCTCCAATGCAGCAGGAACCATCTGTGTTCCTTTCTCTTCATCCTCCCAGCAGCCTGGGGAAGTGGCTGCTGGAATCCTTGTGTTATAAATCATTAACAGGCCTAAGCCTCCCATTCCTGCAAACATCCAAAGTCAGAAGCTGTGAGAGTAAAAAAACCCCTTGAAGCTAAGGACTAGACAGTATTATCTAGTCCACCCTACAGTGTCCCTCGGCCCACAGCCTTGGCCCTGCCTGACTCCCTGACTCCCAGGCAGCAGGTGGCAGCTTGTCCTGGATCTGGTATGGCGTGTGAGGGAAAACACAGGCTGGAAGAAAGGAAAGCGCTGTCTGCCTTGCTGGCATGCCCTCCGGGGAAGCTGGCAGGAAGCATGTGAGCCCCTGGGCAGGCCAACATCCTTCCCACCACCCTCCTCCCTTGGATCAACCCTGGGGAACTCTTGATGCACTTGCTTGGGCTGCAGTGGATATGTGGTTTTTGTTTTGTTGGGGTTTTTTTTGTGTGTGTGGTACTGGGGGTTGAACCCAGGGCCTCGCACTTGCGTGCTCTGCAAGTGCTGGACCACTGAGCTGCACCCTCAGCCCAGTTTTTTAACTTTTTGAGACAGGGTCTCACTAAGTTACGCAGACTGCCTCTGGTCTGGAACTTGCGATCCTCCTGCCTCTGCCTCCCGAGCCACTGGGATTACAGGCATGCGCCATTACGCCTGGCTGGATATGTGTTTTTCATGCAGCTTCTTACTCATTTGAACCAGGAAGACCCTGTATACTCTCAGGCGGTCAGGACTTTTGATCAAGCTTGTTGCAGAAATGTTTTGAAATCCAAGAGCTGGATGTATAGCAGAATAAAGTCTGCCCATCTAGGTCCAGGATGGAAGGCCGTTGAAAGGAATTGTGAAACCAGAAGATGCCTTAGCAGCATCCAGTCCAACCTCTTCATTTTACAAGTGAAGAGCCACAGCCTCGCTCAAGGTCACAGGGGATCAGAGTCAGAACTAGAGTCCCTGGATTCATGTTATAGGCCCTCTGCTGCCACAAGGCAGGTGTGGCCCCTGGCTAGATAAAGAAGCCACACTGCCTGTCAGGTAGGGACTTACAGGGGGGTCATCCCGGCATGGGTGGAGTTCAGAGAGGTGGCTCAGATTCCCCTGAGCTGAGCTGACCTGCCTCCATGGTCAGAGGAAAGCGTGTGGATTAGGAGAGGGAGACCTGGGCTTTGTGACCACCCAGGTCCTCTTGCCTTTGGAGCCTTAGCAACCTCTTCCATCTGTCTCTGGATAGTGCGTAGCTCCTTCATTCTGTGCCTCCTCTTTCCTCTCCCACCATATTGTGACCTCCTCATTCCCCGTCTCTGTGCCCAGAGGGTGGGGATAAAACCTAAGGATGAGCAGTAGCCCCCTCAAAAAACCCCTCACCACATGTTCTTGTTTTCTGCCATTCCAACAGCCCCTTTATGACCACATTGTTGTTGTTGTTAGGTGCTGTTGAGTTAGTGTCATACTCATAGGGTTTTCAATGGCTGATTGTTTCAGGATTGCCTTGGGAGTAGATTGCCACATCCGTCTCCCAATTTTGGCATGCTGGGAATTGAACCCAGGACCTCAGAGACTGCAGAGCAGTGCTCTACCAACTGAGCTAAATCCCAGCCCAGCAACCCTCATAGGGGCTTTACATACAACAAATGAAACTCTATTGTCAGGCTTCTCTGCTATTTATAGGGTTTTCAAAGACTGATTGTTTTTTGGGAGTGGATTGCTGGGTCCTTCTCCCAAGCCTACAGTAGCTGGTATTCCCAGGTAGTCTCCCATCAAAGTACTAACCAGGCTTAGTTTCTAAGATCTAACGGGATCGGTGCCACAGTGGTAAGGCTGCAGGCTTATGACCATGAGTTGGGTCTTTTTAAACTTTCCTGGAAATCACAGGCAGCAGCAATTCCTGAGTAACTTGAGTTTTGAAGGCAGCCACAGCTGTCAGCCTGCTCCGCCAGTCCTCTGAATGCAGAGTCTGGTTCTGTTCGGTTCTTGCAGCCAGAAGACATGCGTTTCTGCTCCCGCAGAGGTGGTGGAGCACATCAGACGAGTGAGAATTCTTTCTGGTGCAGTTGGGTTGAAGGCACTCTGTGAGCTGCCCTGTGTCTTGGAGAGCTTTGTCCCCCAAAGGACATGGGAGCCCAGAGGCCCACAACACAGAAATGAAACCGTGGCGCTCCTGCTTTACCTATTTTTTGAGACAGAACAAAGTGGCAATCATTCAAGGGGCTAGGGGATTTCCAGATGGGGGTGCATCAGGCTGAAATGAATTTCCCCTAGAGGCTGCAGCCTCAATGCCTGGTGCATTGATCACTTCTGTCTTGCCTTCATCTCTAGAACCTGGGATTTTCCTGGAACCCTGCTGTATTTTCTTTTCCATATGTCTGCCCTTGGGGTTCTCTCTGGAATTAGCTCATGAAGGAGGGTCAGCTTTATTTATTTATTTATTTATGTATTTTGCAGTACTGGGGGTTGAACCCAACGTCTTGCACTTGCATGCTTTGCAAGTGTTGGACCACTGAGCTGCCACCTCCAGCCCTTTTTTTTTTTTTTTTTTTTTTTTTTTTTTTTTTTTTTTTTTTTTTTTTTTTTTTTTTTTAGTAGTATTTGGGGGTTGAACCCAGAGCCTTGCACATACTAGGCAAATGCTCTACTACTGAGCTGTACCCCCAGCTTCTGTTTTTATTTTTTATTTTGAGGCAGGATTTCACTAAATTTCACAGGCTGCCTCTGGCCTTAAACTCATAAAGTTCCTGCCTCAGTCTCTTGAGTAGCTGAGATTACAAGCATGCACCATGGTGCCTGATTCCCAAGTCTTTTCTTAATGGGAAAGTTTAATGCAGTAAACAACAGAATGGATTTGAAAGTATTGAATCCCGAAAAGCAAAATCTAGAATTTCTAGAACCAATTGTTAGGGTATTTTAGGCTTTCCCTATCAAATTATACTGGGAAGAAATCCATCCAATCCCTTTGCGTTCTTACACTGTGAGTTTACTTGCTTCAACGTAAGACTATCTGAATCGAGCATCGTATCTGTGATTGAAATGGTAATGATGCATTTCCTGGGCCTGATACACTTAACAACAATAGTTAAAATTAAAAGTGAGCCACAGGTATGTACCCTTATGGAATCAAAGTTATTGTCTACTGGTCTGTCATTTCTTATTAAAAGCATCCCCTTTCTTCCCTTAATAACCTCCTCAAAACTGATAAATTATTAGGTCCTATGGAACTGAATTTCATCCATGCTAAAAGCATTGTTAGGCAATAAAACCTTACCTAGCTTACTGATTATAAATAATTTAGAAAGTGCATGCTGTCTTTGGATGTTATTTTCTTATCTAGAGATTTCAGAAAATGAGGACATTGATCCCCAGTCTTCAACTTCCCAGCTTCTGATTTCTCATGAAGAAATAGAGGCCCATAAGGGGAGTCACTTTACCCAAGGTCACGTGGCCAGGGCCAGGCATGGCTGAGATTCAAAACTTTTCCTCTGGGCAGAGCACCCTTCCTAGCAGCTGTGGAGAAGTTGGGGTCAGGGGCTGGGGCAGGAGGGACATTCTTGGGGAAGACATTAGATGGCTGTTTAAAGTCTTTGGAGCAAAGTCTTCATGGCTTTGGGGGAATTTGTGTCTCCTCTAGGCCACTGTAGTAGTTATGGCAAGGAAGGGCCCAGGATCCTATTTGTGGCCTGGGTGGTTTATGTTGTCTGTGGCGGTATGCTGGGGTGCTTCACAGAACTGATTTCTGGTGCTTGCTTTCTTTTCCTGGCCCTGTAGTTGTATCAACATGCCTCCACTCCTGTTGCTGGAAGCTCTCTGCATTTTCCTGTTTTCCAGAGGTAAGATGTTTTTGGTGGGGGCTAAAGTATTGGGGTTTGGCTTGCTCTGAATTCTGTTGATCTTTTAAAGGTCCCTTGAATCCCCCTATGTCCTCACTTCGTGATGACCTCCCTACTGTAAGCCCAAGATGGGCTGTAGGACCACAGAGCCTCTCGGCCAGTCCCCTTGAGTCAATCTGGTCCTTTTCCAGAACATTCTCTTCACAGCAGCCATTTCACAATGCAGATTTGATCATGTCTGGACCCTTACCCTCCCACTCCACCTAAAACTTCTAAGTGACTTTCCATTACCCTTAAGAGGTCCTATCCTGTGGCCACCTCAAGTGGCCCCTCATTTCCATCCATATATATATATAAGGGTTTTTTTTTGGAAATTTTGAATGTATACCTTAATGTGATTCATTCTGACATGCTTTTCATTGTAACATTTCCATATACGCATTTTGTTGTACATTATTCATATGGGTTCCCCCTTACCCTCTTGTACACTTCCTCCTCCGATCCCACCCCCCCATCAAAGACTTCTCTACCATTTACTTGTCTTTTTATGGTAATATTTTTATATATCCTTGGGTTCCAGTTCCGTTTAAGATAGAAACTTTTTCTGTGGTGAACTTTCTTTTTACCTTGTCAGAACTATTACATGCATTTTCTAGACCATCTATAATAATAACATTATTAGCTTTTTTTTTCCTTTTATTATGATCCAACCATTATATAGGAATTTTTCCTTCTTATAATTTTGATTCAGCTCCCACATATAAGTGAGAACATGTGGTGTTTCTCTTTCTGAGCTTGTGTTCATTCACTTAAAATAATTTTCTCCAATTCTATCCATTTGGCTGCGAGTGGCCTTATTTCATTTTTATGATTGCTGAGTAGTATTCCACTGTGTATATGTACCATAGTTTTTTTATCCATTCTTCTGTTGAAGGGCACTTTGGTTATTTCCATCCTTTCTATGGCAGCCTAACACTCCTTCCCATTCTGCCTGATACTCTTGCACCTTCCCTTCAAACAGATTCTGAATTCTCATAGCCCCTCTGCCTGGGTAACCTCTTGACCCTGCCACTGAAGCACCTTGGTAAACTCCTACCCATCAGTCAGTGTCCAGCACAGTTCCTCCAGGACTCCCAGATCGGGCTAGATCCACCTAGTCTACCCTCATGTAGCCTTTCCTTTGTAGCACTTAATGAAGATTAGAGTTTACTTCCATGTGAATTTTTAAAAGTTAATCTTTCCCGCTGGATGTAAACTCTATGAGGAAAGAAACTGCATACCACTTAGTTTTTTTGAGTTGAGAGTCTCACTGTGTAGCCCAGGCTGGCCTCTTGAGTAGCTGGGATTAAGATAGGCACTCTGTGCCCGGCTCTTTGCATATTATTTATCAGTGTATATTCCTGGTGCCTACCACTGGGCTTGGCACTTACTGGGTGCTTAAGACGTAGATTGATGAATAAATAATGGATGAAATCTGCTTTCTTTGTACTTCTCCCTTGGTCCCTCCCAAGTTCTAGCCTTTTTTTTTTTTTTTTTTTTTTTGGTACTGGGGTTGAACCCAGGGCCTCGTGCCTGCATGCTCTGCAAGTGCTGGACCACTGAGCTGCGCCCCAGCCCATTTTTTTTACTTTTTGAGACAGGGTCTCGCTAAGTTACTCAGACTGCCTCTGGTCTCAAACTTGCGATCCTCCCGCCTCTGCTTCCCGAGCCACTAGGATTACAGGCATGCGCCACCACGCCCGGCTGTTCTAGCCTCTTTGAAGTATAAGATGGTAGGAAGGAGTTAATGTGTCTGCAGATGATTGTCCCACAAGCAAGAAGAGCACACTGGTGGCCTAGGTGTCTGCGACTAGCTTGGGATGCTCGTCTGTAACACTGAGCACCTAGACCTCAGCTTCTGAGACTCTTGCGGTCCTCGCCCGTCTGTTCTGGTGAGCAGTATTTGCTCTCTGCTGAGTTGGCTGCTGTTACCATCTGCCTGCCCTCCAGAGCCTGGGGAGATCAAAAAGGCTAGAAACTGGGGGCTGCTTGCTCCCTCTTGGCTGCTCAGCCTGCCCCCTTCCCTGTCTCCAAGCCTGGGAGGGGCACAGTATAACACAGGGGCTTCCTGGCTGAGGGCTGGGCACGTGGGGAGCCACGTTTGGAAGCAGAGCCTGAAAAAGGCCTCTGGAACCCCAGTCCAAGTTCTGCTGTAGCTTGTCATGGAGCTTCTGCCCCTGTGGTCCTGTCTAGCCCACTGACCATGCTCATATGCACTTGATCCAACCATGCATGGGCTGTACAGAAGAGGCAGGGGGCACCCAGAGAGGTTATATGACTTGCCCAAGGTGACACAGCTATTGGTAGCATAGCTGGAATTAACATCCAGGTCTCCTGGCTCTGAACTGGACTTCTCTGGAAGACAATGTGCAAGAACTCTCTCTCTCTAAGCCTCAGATCTCTTATCTGCAAAGTGAAAGTATTCGACTAGATTGTTGTTGTTTTTGTTAGGTCATGTGGGGTTGGATCCAACTCAGAGTGACCTTAAGTACAACCGAACAAGACACTACCCAACACTGTGGCATGCAGTTTTTATGTTTGAGCTTATTGTTGCAGCCACTATGCTTCTTCTCATTTTGAGTCATGCCGCATCATTAAAAGTGGCTTTACTCAGTTCCCATCATTAAGGTTGACTCTACTTTGAGCAGGCTACTCTTCCTCAGTCGTTTCTTGACTGCCATTCAGCATGAGAGGCTCATTTTCTGGCACTATATTTGACAGTGCTTCTCTGCTATTCATAGGGTTTTCAATGGCTAACTGTTTTGGGAGTGGGCTGCTGGGTCCTTCTCTGTAGCTTGTCTTAGTCTGGAAGCTCACCTGAAACCTGTCCACCATGGGTGGCCCTGCTGGGTCTGAAATACCAGTGGCATAGCTTTCAGCATCACAGCCACACACAACCCCCCACAGCATGACAAGCTAACAGACACACAGGGGTCGACTAGATTGACAAGTCTCAATCCTGCTTGCTCGTTGGCATTCCCCATGCCCCTCAGAGTAAAGTTCTAGAACCTCAGCAGATGATCTTCAGAAGGTGCTGACTTGGTTAGAGCAGCGACAGTGGCAGCAGCAATCACACATGAAGCAGCCACCTGTTCCGGGGGGGCTTCTGCAGAGTCCCGAGGCAGTTACACAGGGAGCGTCAGGCATATCGCCCAGCCTCAAAGTGGGCTCACCTGAAGCCTGGCACCTGCGGTAACCACTGAGCCCATGGTGCACAGGGGCCCAGTTAGCTGAATGACATCTGTACTGAGTGGCCTCTGGTCATGCGACTCCCCACCTTCCTATCCTCAGAAAGTGGCTGGATGGTTTCCTGCTAAGATATTTAAAAGGAAACAGTATTTTTCCATTCTTTGCGGGGTCGTGGGGATTCTTCAGCTACTGGACCCTTTGCAATAGGGTCGTAGACTCATTTCAGGGAAACTTAGTGCCTTTATGATGCTGGCAGAGAGCTGGGCTCAGCTCTGTGAGAATGGAAGTGGGAAAATACTGCTGCCTTTGAGCAGCTTCTAGGGAGCCAAGATGAAGGGCCTATGGCAACAGCCCCCAGGACAGGATGGGTGGCAAGGGCCCCTATGAGGCTGCAGGCCATTGGTCTCCAATGCCTCTGCTTTTTTGAAGGGCCACCCCTGCCTGTGTCCCAACAGCTGCCATTGTTTATACAAGTGGGAGATACTTTTCCTTTAATTCAGTCTCCTGTCTTCACCTGTACGTTGTCATGTTTCTGCATTAGATGGCAAAATGGCAGGGGCAGTGGCAGACTGCACCTAATGGTCCATAGCTTTGGACTGCCAAGCTAAGGGCTGGTTCAGGATGTTGACCTAGGCTCCACGGCAAAGACAAGGGAAGGCCTATCAGGTGGGCGGGAAGGTCCACTCCAGGTTTTGGTAAGGAGAGAAATAGAGACCAGATTTATTCGCACTGGGGCCTGGTGAACGGAGAGGAGCCATGGAAGGCAGAGCTTGGACCAGCCCAGTGGGTGTAGACTGAACTGGTTGACCAATAACATCGGTGGTTGGGATGGCCTCTTGGAACCCAACATGTTTTTTTGGTGTCTGTCTCATAGTCACTTTCCTGGCATTTGCAAAAGTTGTGAGTCCAATTTGCTGTGCTTTGTGACTCCTCTTTTCCTCCAGGCTCCCTCTGTATCCCCGTCCCCAGCAGCCCCTCATTGTCACGTTGCTTAATCTGCCCCTCATCGTCGTCTGCTCTGGGGCTCTATCACCCTGGTTTGTTTCCTCTGTGCTTGCTAATGGACATTGACATTGATCGAGCAGCTATGTGTACACTTCCGCCACTGGACATCCACCTCATGCAGTTGCAGGGAGGTGCTGGCTTTTCAAAATATCCCCCTGGGTGACCCCTTATTGCCTTCAGGACAGTTCATCATACAGCAGTCCTGGGCCTTCCTTGGCCCTGTTATCTCATCCTTTGAAGGTTATTTTTTACTTTTTATTTATTTAATGTTTTGGTGCTGGAGATTGCACCCACAGCCTTGTGCGTGGTAGGTAAGCCCTCTACCACAGAGCTGCACCCTCGGGCCCACTGTTTCTATTTTTTAAATTGTTGCTAATTGCTCACTTACCATTACTATGCTTTTACTGGGTATCAAAAAGGGTGAAAAATTTATCCATGAACTTCCTACCCCAAACCTTCTTAGCTCCTATTCACGTTAGTTGCATTAGATCAAGAGGTCAACCTTTACTCATATGCCTCTCTCCTGGTCTGTTACTTCTGGCGTTTCTCTAGCACAAATAACATTGGGGGGGGGGGCATCTAAATGTACATTTTCATCTTCCCTTCTCTAAAATTGCTTGTTCCTCAGATCAATTTCCAGTTGCCACGCTACAGGAACAAAGAGTCTAATCATTTTTATGACTCTTGATTTAGCCAAATTGTTTTTCAGAAGACTTCTATCCACTTACAGCACCGCCATTGGAAATTTTTTTTCCTAATTTAATCTTGTGCCAATTGTCTTTAAGTTAGAATGTGACCTTAACTTTTCACATTTAAAACTGTTTGAGTTAAAGCATTTTGCCATCTGTTGAACGTTTTCCCTCATGCTTTTCTGTTCATCTGTTTCTCCTATGAAGTATCTGCTTAAATCCAGGGCTAGTTGTTCTGGCAGTGAGATGTTTTGGCTGAGGGACTGGAAGCAGGTTGGGGGATTTCCAAGGATGTACTAGACGCAGTTCAAAGAGCTACACTCAGGTGGGGACACAGTTGTGATACCCTAACCAGGGGCAGATATGTCTGCAACCATAACACCCTGGCCTCCGATCCTGCTTGATCTCAGAAGCTAAGCAAGGGTGGCGTGGTTAGTCCTTGGATGGGAGACCGCCTGGGACTACCAGGTGCTGCAGGTTAGGGAGATGGACCTGGCAGCCCATTCCTGAAACAATCTGCCATTGAAAACCCTATGAATAGCAGAGAGGCACTGACCACAGTACTGGGCATGGCACAGGGTTGGGGAGTGTTTTATCAGTTGTACATTAGAGTCACTGTGCGCCAGACCTGACTTGACGGCACCTAGCAACAGCAACAACCAGGGACAGAAGTCTTCAGAATCGCAAGACTCCCATATCCCCTTATGTATATTTTTAATCTTTCCCTTCAAAATATCCAAGTATAAATACAGCGATACTTCATAGAAGTGGGGCATTTTTTTTTCAGTGCTATCGATGTGGTAGTTTGGTGGTGCTGGGGTGCTGGGGATGGAACCTAGATCCTCACAAATACTGAGTGTACACGTTATCACTGAGCCGTGCTCCCAACCCTCTGTGCTGCAATTTTTGAGAGACAAACATTAGATTTCCTCACATTCCCGTTTTCTGCCCTGGCCACCTGGCTGTTCTGTTCACATAATGTGGAGATGAAGATTCCTCCCCATCCCGCCTGGTGATGACTGCTTCTGGTGTTTTCTCTCCCAGTGTCCCCATCTCTCCCCCTTCAGGAAGTCCATGTGCGCAGGGAGACCATTGGGAAGATTGCGGTCGCCAGCAAACGTAAGCCTTCGTTTACCTTCCCCTCCAAACGCCCCGTCAGACCTCTGCTGGATAGACGGAGGGGAAACCATGTTTCTTCTGAGAGTTTCTGCCCGGTTCCCAGCTTCCTTTCACGCTGTGGCCAGAGTCACTTTCCTCAAACAAGGGCCTGACCAAACCATTCTCCTTGGTAAACAAAACAACAACAACAAAAACAACCTTCATCTTTCTTGCTGAATTTCTTGGCCTGTACTTCAAAGCCTTCTATCTCCTGACCACCACCAGCCAGCCACAGCCACTCTCATCTCCCATCATGTTCTTTCCTCTTCTGCCCTGGCCACATTCCTCCACATGCTCAGGGCCCTGCTGCCCTTCAGCTCTCTGGTGAAATCCCTCAACCAGCTGCAGTTCCAGCACTGCCCTCTGAAGGGCGCCATCTTTATGATGCTATTCTCTCTCTCTCTCTCTCTCTCTCTCACACACACACACACACACACACACACACACACCCCTATGCCTACACATACACTCCCACACACCACACCACACACACACACACACACACACACACACACACACACACACACTTTCCTTCCTGGTGAGGTGGGAGGAACCAGACAGTTCAAGTTTCATTCCCCACTCCACTCCTTCCTGGTCCATTGGCCCTAGAAAGTTACTGAATGACCCTGTGCTCCACTTTTCTCCTCTTTCCAGCAGGTTGTAAAAATCGCAAATGTCCTTAGGGCTGGGGGTGGGGGGTTGGGGGTGTAATAACTGAAAGGTACAGGGTTTCTTCTAGAGGTGATGGGAAACGTTCTAACAACAACTGTGGTGTGGATGAAACACATGTGTGAGCATATCAAAGAATGCATTGTAAAGGGATGAGTTGTGCAGAATGGGAATGATATCTCAATAAAAATTTCAAAGACCTGAGAAGATAGGATCCATCTCAGGGGGCCTGTGAGAACAAAATGAGTGAGTACATCTAAACCGGCAGGGCAGTGCTGGTGTAGGGTGCTGGCTGTCACTACTGCTACTTGAACTGTTGGGTCATGCGGCCTTGTGTGTCAGTGTGCCTTACTGTGTCCTGGACTAGATAGTGGCCCCTGGAGGCCCGAGACACCCTCCTCCCAGGGTCACTCAGTGTGGCTACATGAGTGCTCACAAGCAGGCCCTTGCATGGAAGTCTTTGTGCTATGGAAGCGTCCAGTTCAACCACACCCAGCTCTCTTGCTCTCCCTAGTGATGTGGTGCTCCGCAGCGGTGGACATCCTGTTTCTCTTAGATGGCTCTCACAGTGTCGGCAAAAGGAGTTTTGAAAGGTCCAAGCACTTCGCCATGACGGTCTGTGATGCTCTGGACATCAGCCCTGAGAAGGTGAGTACAAGCCTTGTTGGTCTTTGATTCAGTGTGTCTTGGGCTGCAAATGCCAGAGCCTCAATCTTAAGCAAAAGAGACAGTGTACTGGCTTGTGGAACTGGAAAGACCAAGGGACGAATCCCTATTAATACGGTGGGATCTAAGGGCGCCGTGGAGGCCGTCGGGCATCCTTGGCTTTTGCTCCTCTCAGGTTTGCTTCCTTTGGTTGGGTTTCTTCTCAGGCAGGTTTCCCTCACATGGCAAAGTTGCTCTGCATCGTCCCTCAAGCTAGTGACACCAGGATAAAAGAAAGTGGACTTCTTTCCTTGAGGACCTGGCAGAATTCACAGGACGGCCCCAACTGGGGAGGCTTAGGTTACATGATAATGGCTTGGCAGGTCACAGTACAGGGAGAAGACTCTCTGGCCAGACTTAGGTCCAGTGCTCACTCACATTTTTGGGCTGGAGAGGGAATGCATGGATTTGGTTTCCCACTAGGAAAGAGATTGTGTTTAAAGTAGCTTTAGATGGGTTGAGGTTTAGCTCAGTTGGTAGAATGCTTGCTCTGTACGCTCTGAGGCCCTGGGTTCGATGGCCAGCACCATAAAAAACAAGAGAAGGACCTAGAAGCCCTCTCTTGAAACAATTCTGAAACAATCAGCCATTGAAAACCCTATAATTAGCAGAGAAGCACTGACATAGTGTCAGGCATGGCACTGTGTGAGAAAGTGTTTCATGTGTTGTACATAGGGTTGCTATGAGTCAGACCCGATTTGACTTGAGGGCACCTAACAATAACAACAGTTGTTGAGGTGGATTTAAGGTGTTTGAAGTCTTCCTCTAACTTAAAAGCTGAGAAGTTCACTTCCTGCCCTGGCTCAGTGGGAAAGGGAGCACACGCTGAGCTTGCCAGAGTCTTAATATGAAGCACAGCCCCTGCCCTTTCTGTTCACATGAAAGGACCTCCTCCTGCCCAAGTGAGTCCAGATAGCGTCTTCATTTCTTTTTCTTCCTGGTTTCCAATAGAAGGCCATAAATATCAGCAGAGTGTGGTGGCTGTAGCCCTTATTTCTAAAAAGAACATTTTTGAACAACTTGATATCAAAATGGGCAGTGAGCCCAGCCAGACTGTTCCCAGAAAGCAAAACACAAATGGCCTTTCAGCATGTGAAAATCTGCCCACCCTCCCTCAAATCTCTGACTGATGTACCATTTTTCACTTACCCTCAAATCTCTGACTGACAGACCATTTTTCACTTACCAGATTAGCAAAAATCCAAAGTTTCTTGACAGGCTCTCCTGACAAGCCTTTAAGAAACTAGCGTTCCTATGCACTGCTGGTGTCAAATGGTACAACCTGGGTGGGGCAATCCATCACAGTGACAAAAGCTTGGATGCTCTGACCCAGCAATTCTACTTCTAGGAGTTTATTCTACAGATATTCCCACCCATACAAAAATAACACCCATACAGTTATTTGCTGCAGTGTTCTTTCTAAAAGATTTCTGGCAATCTGTAGGTCTGTTGATAGGGGACAGGTAGATCATTGTGGTGCCTTCATAGAATGAAACATGGCAGCTGCAGAAAGTGAATGAGGAAGTGTTCTGATATGGACACATACAAGAACGAATTAAGGTAAAAAGATGCAAATAGTATATACAATATATTGCTTGTTATGTAAAAATGAAGGGGAATGAGTGACAATCTCACTTGTATTTGCCTGTGTCTGCATGAGGAAATAGGAGGCGTTAGCCAGAACTCTAAGGACAGTAGTTCCTATTAGAACCTGTTGTTGTGTGCCATGGAGTCAGTATCCGACTCATAGCGACCCTCATAGGGTTTTCAATGGCTGACTGTCTCGGGATTGCCAGGTCCTTCTCCCATTTTTGCAGTGCTGGGAATTGAAGTCGGGTCCTCAGAGACTGCAGCGCAGCGCTCTACCAACTGAGCTAAATCCCAGCCTGTATTAGGAAACCTATTAAGTTCTTATTAGTCCTTACTAAGAGCCTGCAGCTGTAGCCCTGTGGCATCCAATCCTGATCCCATCAGATCTCGGAAGCTAAACAGGGTCAAGCCTGGTTAGTACTTGAATGGGAGATCACCTGGGAACACCAGGTACTGTAGGCTTGGAAGAAGGACCTGACAACCCACTCCCAAAAATCAATCCACCATTGGAAACCCTGTGAACAGCAGAGAAGCACTGACAGTAGTGTTTCCCCTGTTGTATGTAGGGTTGCTATGAGTTGGATACCGACTCCAGGGCACCTAACAAAAAGAAGTCCTTACTAGGGCTGAGCAGAAAGGGTACAAGTCCAGGGGAGGCCCAGCAATACAGACTTTTTTATACTTTCTGGAATTTAAACCACATGAACCTACCCAAAAATGAGATAAACGTTTAAGAAGGGCATTTCTGTCTGGAAAGCCATAATGATTTGAATTAGAGACTTGTCACATACAGGTGGAGGAAGGAAGTGGTTTTCCAAGATGACATTCCTGGGTTAATCCTGGTAAAACCTCTAGGATTTAGGAGTAGATGTGGCTTTTAATGAAGGCCAAGTTTTCTCCAGAATGGCATGCCATTTGGGAGTGTAGGCAGATTGCCCTGGACCTCTGGAATTCTGGTATTGTCTGCAGACACCAGAGCATATGTCATTCAGTCTAGGCACGAGCAGCCCAGAGGTGCTAAACATGATGTCAACCCAGTATAGACCCTAAAAGGGCTAGGGCAGAGGACTGCTGGATCTCTACCCTTCTCCAGACAGACTCCTACTTTTAAAATGCTGCCCTACAAAGTTTCCTTAGTCCTGGGGAAAGTGGCATAAAGGTCAAACACTGTTGACCTTGCCATGTGTTGTTGTTAGGTGCCCTGGAGTCGAGTCCGACTCATAGTGACCCTCATAAGGTTTTCAATGGCTGACTGTTTTGGGATTGCCTTGGGAGTGGGTTGCCACATCCTTCTCCCCTTTTGTGGTGCTGGGAATTGAACTTGAGACCTCAGAGACTGCAGAGCAGTGCTCTACCAACTGAGCTAAATCCCAGCTCTCCTTGCCATGTAGTATGTATGAAATGAGTAGCCTGAAGACCCTGAAGATGCCTAGCTGGGAGAAGAAAGCTGTATGAATATTAGTTCATGTTTTACAGATGAGAAAACAGGCTCAGAGAGGCTAAGTGGCTATCTTGGATCACACAGCAATCTCAGGAGAGAGCTGTGTGATACTAGGGTTCTTGACTCTCAGCCCAGGACTTGCTCCATTAGGTCATCTCTCTCTCTCAGTGGGTGGGCTGCTAGGCTAGGAGGAGGTGATGACACTCAGTTCACACCCTGCTGTCACTTAGCAAATGGACAGCCAGCAGTGTGACAGTGGGGGGCAAGTAAGAAAAATATATCAAGAAACTATGGCTGATGCCACCAGAAAAGCTGATCTGCAGAGTTCAGAGCTTAACCTCAGTGTTGCTGGACCACATCTAGACTAGGGCATTGAGTTCTAGGGCTGTTTTAATATTGACAAAACAGACAGTGCCCATGACAGAGAGCCAGGATAGCAGAGGAAACTTCCATATATGAGGGACCATGATTATTGTTTCATAGGAGAGAGAGCACAGGATGGCTTTTTAATTTAATTTTTTATTTTTATTTTATTTTACTATTATTATTATTATTATTATTATTATTATTATTATTATTTGCGGTACTGGGGGATTGAACCCAGGGCCTCACACTTGCATGCTCTGCAAGTGGTGGACCACTGAGCTGCACCCTCAGCCCATTTTCTTACTTTTTGAGACAGGATCTCCCTAAGTTACACAGACTGCCTCTGTTCTCGAACTTGCGATCCTCCTGCCTCTGCCTCTTGAGTTGCTGGGATTACAGGCATGCACCACTGCACCAGGCTGGCTCTATCTTATTAAAAGTGCAAATCCTGGTGGTTCTGAGAGTTAGATTTGGCCTTACATGGAGAAAGCAAGACTCGGGGGGCAGAGGAAATAGCTTGTGTCTGGGTGAGTGAGTGTCTTGACTAAATAGACCTTTGGCAACCTGTAGAAGGCTTTTGCATCAGGGCAATTTTGTGGCTTCAGGTTTTATGCTTTTGCTGTTGCATTTTTGTGTCTCCTTTTTGCTGTCTCTGTGTACAAGGGATTCCATGTGCACCTTGTTTTCCTTTCTGTAACTTTAGTTTTCAGGAAGAAAGCTTGGAGTAACTTTAAACTGAAGCTTTTTAATTACACCCTGCCATTGAGGTGGACTTAACGTGTTTGAAGTCCTCCTCTCAACACTTAAAAGCTTCGAGGTTCGCTTCCTGCTCTAATAGGATGTTGCAGCAGGGTGATTGCAGTGTGGTGAGAAATCTGGGTGGGTTTACTTCTAAGCATACAGTAAATTGAAGATAAAAGGCAGCTCTTTTGCTTTCAAACCACCAATTGAATGAAATGCCTTCACTGAATTGGTTCCCTGCATGTTTTGTTTTGAAGTTGTGTTCTTCCTGTTTAACCCAAGTATATAAACCTAGCTGTGGTCTCAAGGGAGTTGTTTCTTCTTTTTTTCCTTTTAACCATGTAATTCATTTACATGGCTCAGTAAAAAGATGTACAGTGAATAGGCGTCCACTTACACATTTTCCATATCCCAGATCCCTCTGCCTCTTTTCTTGAATAGCCTTCCGGAATCACTTCATGCAAATACAAGCAATATGAGTACATATTCTTCTTTTCCCCTTTTTACAAAAAGGGATAGCATAGTCTACACATTGTTATAACTCTTGTCCAAGGTAATGTGATGACAGAAAGACATCTTTCCATATCTGTATGTGTTGTTAGGTGCCGTCAAGTTGGGTCCGATTCATAGGACCCTAAATACAACAGAACAAAACTCTCCCTGACACTGTGTCATGCACGACACTCTGTCAGTGCTTCTCAGATATTCATAGAGTTTGCAATGGCAGATTGTTTTGGGAGTGGGCTGCCAGGTCCTTCTCCCAATTTTGCAGTGCTGGGGATCAAACCCAGGGCTTCAGAGAGTGCAGAGCAAGCACTCTACCAAATGAGCTAAACCCCAGCTATTAATATTATGTCACAAGGATTTACCTAGGTCTAATTATCCAACCCCCTGCATTGATATCTGCTATTACAAATACACAGTAATCTTGTTTGGATATTATCCAATAAGTATTGACTGACAGATTACCCTCCATGGATGCTGTATCAATTTACATTCTTACTAGCAATGTTTGAAAATGTTCATTTCCCTTTGCTGATACTGCACCTATTTTTTTTTTCCTAAACTGATATGGAAATGTGGTATCTTATTGTGGTGAGATAAAGCATCTTTCCATTAAAGAGCCATTTGTATTTCCTATTCTGTGATCTTTATTCACATCCTTTGCCCATTTTCTGGTGGACTGCTGGTCTTCTACACATCAGTTCCTAAACACTGTTTTATATATTGAGGAAACTAACCTTTTAACATGAGTTTCAGCAATCTTTCCAATATATCTTCTTGTGTTTTTTTTTTTTTTTTTTTTTTTTTTTTTTTTTTTTTTTTTTTGTGTGTGTGTGTGTGTGTGTGTGTGTGTGTGTGTGTGTTTGGTTTTTGGTTTTTATTTTTTGTTTTTTTTTTTGTTTTTTGTTTTTTGTTTTTTGTTTTTTGGCATTAAATTGTATTTGCCCTGCAGAATATTTTTTTTCAGGCAGTCTGATTTAACAGTCTTTCCTTTACAGCTTTTAAAGGACTAAAAGCTGGATTTTAATTCATAGTAAAGTCTTTTACACTTTCAAATTATAAGGGAATTCTCCAAGAGTTCTAGAACTTTCATGGTTACACATTTCACACTTAAATCTACCACCTTCAGTTTGTCCTTAACTTTTTTGTAGGTGGCTATCCAGTTGTCCCAATTTGATTTGCTGACTAGACCGTCTTTTCCCTGGTGGTTTGAGATGACCATCTATTTTATCACACACTGCATTCAGGGGAAATTGCAGAAGGGTTCCTTCTCAGAAACTGCCACTCCTCTTGCGTCCAGTGTCCACCTACATGCCAACCTATGATTTAAACTTCTTTCTATTTTACATGCTCAGTGGTGTCCTGCCTGTGGGAGACCAGTTGGGGGATCTGAGGGCGCTGGCTCATCATCTCTCAAGCACCAGACCTGTTAAGGGGTTGCAAGTGCACTCGCGGGAGAGATTCAAGAAGGGACCAAAATGCCCTGAAATCACTTATATGTGAATTACTTGACCCATATGAAATCTTGGCCAATACTGGCCTTGGTTTGAAAATAGTTACTGAGCATATAGTGTCTCAGGGTGATTTGGAGAACCCAGGCTTAGGGGCAGGCTTGAGCCTTCCAGAGGATACCAGCATGTCTATACCCTTCACTGCTCAAGACATGCAGAATGACTTGACTTAGCTTCCATCTCTAGTTTTGCAAAGCATAAGATTTCCTCCTCTGGCCTGGTCAATTAGGACACAAAATCCGTTTGGATTCACTAACGTTCTCCCTCCCTCACTACAGAGGATCTTCACCTCCATTCTTACTGTTCTTGGTTTTAAGGACCAGTTGTCTCTCTGTCTGAGTCTCTGGTCTAGAGACCTGGCCTTTCTATATCTTGGAAGGAGCTGACCACAAGGGCTGGCTACCCCATGAAGGACGGAGGGGCTGGTGACTGTGGCTAATGATGAGCCACCAGGGATGGTGGCTGGGGTTAGCTTCTGTGGAACGCTCAGTTGGGTTAGTGGATCGTTTTGCTAAGGCCTGTGTTGGCTTCTGAGAAGGCAAGTGGTGTCACTGTGCCTTCGGGAAGACCAGAGGCCCACAGTTCAATGGCCAGGCCCCCTTTGTTGCTAGCCCTGGGCAAGTAAGCCCTTGCACATTATCCTTGCATGGTGTCACCTGCACTTTTTATTCTCTACAGCAGTCCTGTGAGCACTCATTGTGCCTCTGTGGGTCAGATGAAATAACACAGGAGATCGCATGCAACACCGCCCTGGGAGGCAGTTGGCAAACATGAGCAGAACCCTGCCTGATGCTGCTCCTAGCTCAGCTGAGCAGACTTCTAGAATGTATCACTGCATTTCAGGGGATGTGGGTAGAGAGGATTGATTGGGGATTGAGCATAGGCAGATTTGGCCATTTCCTTCCAGATTCTCCAGCTGGTCTTTGGAAAGTTCTTCCAGGGAGACCGGCAAAAGCTCCCACCCTGGTATTTGTTGAGTGGCTTGGAGGCACGGTTATTAGCCATTCTCATGTCTTCCTTCATCTTTGAAGTGTTTATAATTTGACCCTTGGGCTCGTGGGCCCCTGTCTCCTACTGCAGGTCAGAGTGGGAGTGCTGCAGTTTGGTTCCACTCCTCATCTGGAGTTCCCCCTGGATTCATTTTCAACCCAAGAGGAAGTGAAGACCAAAATCAAGAGGATGGTTTTCAAGTATGTATGATTGGATACTGCGGTGATTACGATGAAGCCAGCTGCTCTTCAGAACACTGCCTTGAGGGGTTTGGTCCTGTCCTCCACCTCCCCAGGAGGGCTGTTTCCTGTACCCCAGCTGTCCATAGTGGGTAACAAGGATTCCCTTCTCAAGGCTGCCCCTCCTTATTACACGATGACTTCTAGGTGGGAATTTAAAAATATTTGCTCTTATGTATGGTTGTCAGTTACCTGGGAGAGAGGGCTATTGAGGGTCCAGACTGGGTAAAGAACGTAGAGAGGTAGGAAGAACAGTGGGTCCTAGGTCCAGTTGTCTGTGGAGACCCCTGCAGCTTGGCTGGTTCACCATACTTCTCTGAGCCTCATTTTCGTGGTCTAAAAAGGGTAAGTGCCTTTCTGCTACTCCGAGTGCTTTAAAATTATGGCTAGGTATTTATGTGCTCATCTGTATACATACCATATTGAGTATGTGTGTGGTGGGGTCATGAATTTACTCCCATTAAAGTCAGCTGAGGTATGTGTATATGATGTGTATGTTTGCTCATATCTATACATATATGTATAAGTACATATGTATATATTTTTGTTTTCTTGCGGTACTGGGGATTGAAC
The DNA here is from genome assembly GCA_007922755.1 of Pedetes capensis. Classification (NCBI taxonomy): domain Eukaryota; kingdom Metazoa; phylum Chordata; class Mammalia; order Rodentia; family Pedetidae; genus Pedetes; species Pedetes capensis. The sequence continues at coordinate 4,653 of VMDO01011152.1, read as the reverse complement.
CCAAGGCCCTGTGTGTGCTAGGCAGGCCCTCTCCCTCTGAGTTATATCCCCAAAACTATACATATATTTTGTGTGTATGAATATTTTTTATGTGTGTTATGTACACACACATATAATCTATATATGAATGTATGTGTGCATATATACATACATTCATGCATACATATACATACATCTAACACACACACACACACACACACACACACACACACACACAGTGTTTTTCATAAGCCTTCAGAGAAGAATGACTTTGGCTTGCCAGTTGCCACTCTGATCTCTGCATCTGCTCTGCCCACTGTGCCAGTGTCCAGTGAAGTCCTGCTGAGGTCTGTGGGCCCAGCCATTCATGGCTGTCACCTCCAGTTGCAAAGGCCCTGAACCCTGAGGTCCCTTTTCCAGTAGCAGTCCTTTAAAGGTACACTGATGCTTGTAAAATCCTGAGGCCCCACCTTGGTCACAGCAGGAACTTTGGAGACCCTGCGGGGCCCAGGGAGCTGTAGGAACTCTCAGTGACTTTATCTTCTTACACTGTTTATCCCAGCCTGTGAGGGCCTGAAACGGAAGGAGCAAATCATACACAAGAAAATACTAAAGGAAAAAGTACTTTAATATATTTTTTTAAAAAATATATTAGTGTGCACCAGTCTTTCCTTTTTCCTTTAGGGCATTCTGCCCTCGGGTCATCTGGGAATTTATTTCCCAGAAAGAACAGTCTCAGTCTTGCTCCCTTATCCTGGGCTCAGACTCACAGAATAGCACTTGTCAACTTGGAAGCTTACATGGGGAGTGTGTATATAGGTGCTGGGTTGCTGTGCAAATCTACAGAGTCACTGTGTGGCCTGGACAGTGATACGTGGGTATCTGCACTTTTAAAGTGTCTCCCTCCCACTCCTATCCCATTCCCTATGACTTATGCATAGTCTTATTTAAAGGCTTTTTTGACAATTTATATACTATAAAGCTCACACATTTAGCATGACAGTTCAGTGGTTTTGACTATATTCACAGTTAGGCAACTGTTACCGCAATCTAACTTTTTATCATTGTCATCATCCCCAAAGGAAAACTTACAAATAGCCATTTCTCCAAAGAAAATAAACAAATGGCCAGCAAGTACAAGAAAATATGTCCACCATCATTAACCAGTAGAAAAACACAAATCAGAACCATAGCATGATGCCATGTCACACCCACTAGGAAAGCTAAAATAGAAGACAGTAAAAAGTGTTGATAAGGATGTGGAAAGATTGGAGCCCTCATATTGCTGTAGGATTGTAGAGTCATGCCTACCACTTTGAAAACAATTTGTTAGTTCCTCAAAATGTTAAAATAGGGTTACTATATGACCCAGAAATTCCACTTCAAGAGAATTGAAAACATATGCCCACAAAAAACTAGTCTACTAATGTTCATTGCAGCATTATTTGTAACAGCTCCAAAATGGAAACAACACAAATGTGTAACACATGATTAAGTAAAATATGACATCCATACAATGGAATATTATTCAGCCGTAAAGTAGAATGAAGTACTGATTCTGAACTTAAAATCATTATGTTAAGTGAAAGAATCCAGACACAAAGGTCATATATGATATACTTCCCTTTATTTTGTCAGTGCTGGGAATCAAACTCAAGGCCTTGCAATGCTATGCAAGTGCTCTACTACTTACTGAGCTCTACCCTCAGCCCCCAATTCCATTTTCATGAAGTGTCCACAATGGGCAAATTTATGGAGATAGAAAGTAGATTAGTCACTCCCAGGTGCTTGAAGAATAAGGAGTGACATCTAATGGGCACGGAGCTTCTTTCTTGTATGATAACAAATGTTTTGGACTTAATGATGACTGTTGCACAACTCTGTGAATATACTAAAAGTCACTGACTTATATGCTTTGAAAGGATAAATTTTATATGAATTATATCAATAGGGAGTCATAAAAAAATCTCAGTACCCATTAATAAGCACACTGCATAAATGTACATTTGCAGAAGAGAAAGTAGCCCAGTTGTTTTAAGTTTAGGACTAAGAGTCAAAGGCCACTGAGTGACTGATTCAAATGATTCATCTGAGAAATGAAGCAGATTGCAAAGAACTGGTACAAAAAGACACTCTAGAGATCATCTAGTGTCTATTCCAACCTCTTATTCTATAGATGAGGATACTGGGTTCCCCCTACCTGTGCTTTCCAACCCTCACCTCCACCCCTAAATAATTACTTGAGCCTCTTCTCAGCTGTATTGAGAGTCACAAGTAGGGGCTTGAAGAACTATTTGTGACATGAACTCTGAAGACACACTAGGGCTGCCAGATGAGGACACTGGGCATGGAGGGTGAGGCCTGTCGGTAGCAGCTGCACAGTCAACTCTCCTTTTGTGGGTGGGTATTATTAGCACTTTTGTGTCCTAGCAGGACTATAAGAGGCAACAAACAAGGCAAGCAGGACTATAAGAGGCAACAAACAAGGCAAGGCAAGGAGCTTATTTTGGCCACTGTGTGGGGTCACTGAGGATAGTAATCATGGCAGAATGCTCATGGTATGCATCTGAGCACAGGAACATTGTCTGAGTGGACGTGACGACCTCCCCGCCCTCTTCACCTCTCTGCAGCAAACTTTTTCAGCGTTGGACTGGTTAAGAAAGCCCTACTAAAACCCATGGCTCTCTTGTCTTTCCAGACCAAGGCAAGCCTCCAAAAGTGTATTTTTAGGTGGTTAAGAAACTACCCTTATTTTATTGCTGCTTTGTGAGAAGTTTAAAAAATAAGACAGCCACGCCTCCTAATATCACACCCCAAGATGACATAAAATCAGACAAAACCTGGCTGGCAATCGGTTCCTGAATGTCAAACCCCTGGTCATTTGACATGCACAAGCTGTCCCGTTTATTGCATTAATCTCAGGATAACCCAGCATCCATGAGTGAATTGTGTGTACCCCTTCTGGGAGCTTTGTCACCACTTCACCTTAGTATGAAATCTTTTAGAGTCTTCTTTATCTCCTTTCACACTGCATTAACACTTAAACATAACTTTTTAGAATAGTTAGAATTATAAAGCCTTTTATTCTTTTCTTTTTTATTATTTGGGATGTACTTGTCCATAAAGCTGCATTTTTCATGTTGATCCTTTTTAATGATTATATACTCATCCAAGGGAGTAGGACCTGGCGAGCCACACCCGAAACAACTAGCCATTGAAAACCCTATGGATAGCAAAGAAACACTGTCAGATATAGTGCCGGAAAACGAGGCCCCCAGGTTGGAAGGCACTCAAAAGACTACTGGGGAAGAGTTTCCTCCTCCAAGTAGAGTCTACCGTGATGAGGGAAATGGAGTAAAACCCCAGGGTGCTCAACGTTATGATGTGACACGACTCAAAATGAGGAGAAACAACTGTAAACATCCATTAATAATTGGAACATGGTATGTACGTAGTATGAATCTAGGCAAATTAGAAATTGTTAAAAGAGAAATGGATCGCATAAACATTGACATTCTAGGCATCAGTGAGCTAAAATGGACTGGCATAGGCCATTTTGAGTCAGTCAGTCATATGGTCTACTATGCTGGGAATGATAAACTAAAGAGAAATGGGGTTGCATTCATCATCAAAAAAGACATGTCAAGATCTGTCCTGAAATACAATGTTGTCAGTGATAGAATAATATCCATACGCCTACAAGGAAGGCCAGTTAATATGACTATTATTCAAATTTATGCACCCACCACTAAGGCCACAAATGAAAAAAGGGAAGACTTCTATCAGCTTCTGCAATCTGAAATAGATCAAACATGCAGTCAAGACATACTGATAATCACTGGTGACTGGAATGCAAAGGTGGGAAACAAGAAGGCCCAGCAGTTGGAAAATATGGTCTTGGTGACAGAAATGAAGCTGGAGATCGCATGATAGAATTTTGTCGGACCAATGACCTTTTCGTTGCAAATACATTTTTTCAACATCATAAACGGAGGCTATACACATGGACTTCACCAGATGGAACATACAGAAATCAAATTGACTACATATGTGCAAAGAGATGATGGAAAAGCTCTGTAAAAAATGTCAAAACAAAACCAGCTGCTGACTGTGGATCAGACCATCAACTTCTCATTTGCAAGTTCAAACTGAAGCTGAAGAAAATTAGAACAAGTATACGAGAGCCACGGTATGACCTTGAGTATATCCCACCTGAGTTCAGAGACTACCTCAAAAATAGGTTTAATGCATTAGACACAAATGACAGGAGACCAGAAGAGTTGTGGCATGACATAAAAGATATCATTCGAGAAGGAAGCAAAAAGTTCTTAAAAAGACAAGAAAAGACCAAATTACATGTCAAAAGAGACACTGGACCTTGCCCATGAACGTCGAGCAGCTAAAGCAAAAGGAAGACATGATGAAGTTAAGGAACTAAACAGAAGATTTCAGAAGGCAGCTCGAGAAGATGAAACCAAATATTATAATGACATGTGCAAGGAGCTGGAGGCAGAAAACCAAAAGGGAAGAACACGCTCTGTGTTTCTCAAGCTTAAGGAAGTGAAGAAAAAATTCAAGCCTCGAGTGGCAGTAGTGAAAGATTCTACAGGGAAAATATTAAATGATGCAGGAAACATCAAAAGAAGATGGGAAGAATACACAGAGTCATTATAC
>VMDO01011151.1:0-68246 GCA_007922755.1 Pedetes capensis | reverse complement strand
ACATCGAGCAGCTAAAGTAAAAGGAAGACATGATGAAGTTAAGGAACTAAACAGAAGATTCGAGAAGGCAGCTTGAGAAGAAAAAACAAATATTATAATGACATGTGCAAAGAGCTGGAGGCAGAAAACCAAAAGAGAAGAACACGCTCTGTGTTTCTCAAGCTTAAGGAAGTGAAGAAAAAATTCAAGCCTCGAGTGGCAGTAGTGAAAGATTCTACAGGGAAAATATTAAATGATGCAGGAAACATCAAAAGAAGTTGGGAAAAATACACAGAATCATTATACAAGAAAGAATTGGTAGATGACCAACCATTCCAAGAGGCTGCATATGAAGAGGAACCAATGGTATTGAAGGACGAAGTGGAAGCTGCCTTGAAAGAACTGGCAAAACACAACATTCTGGGAATTGATGGGATACCAATAGAGATGTTTCAACAAACAGATGCAGCACTGGAGGTGTTATCATGTTTGTGCCAACAGGTTTGGAAAACAGCTGCTTGGCCAACTGACTGGAAGAGATCCATATTTGTGCCTATTCCCAAAAAAGGGGATCCAACTGAATGTGCAAACTATTGGACAATATCATTAATATCGCACACAAGCAAAATTCTACTAAAGGTCATTCAGAAGTGACTGCAGCAGTATATAGACAGGGAATTACCAGAAAATCAAGTGGGATTCAGAAGAGGGTGGGGAACCAGGGACATCATTGCTGAAGTCAGGTGGATATTAGCTGAAAGCAGAGAATATAAGAAAGATGTCTATGTTTTATTGACTATGTGAAGGCATTTGATTGTGTGGATCATAACAAATTATGGATAACACTTCGGAAAATGGGAATACCAGAACACCTAATTGTGCTCTTGGGAAATCTGTACACGAACCAGGAGGCAGTTGTTTGAATAGAACAAGGAAACACTGCTTGGTTTAAAGTTGAGAAAGGTGTGTGTCAGGGCTGTATACTTTCACCCTATCTCTTCAATTTATATGCTGAGCAAATAATCTGAGAAGCTGGACTTTATGAGGAAGAACACAGCATCAAGATCGGAAGAAGACTCACTAACAACCTGCGTTATACAGATGACACAACTCTGCTTGCTGAAAGTGAAGAGGATTTAAAACATTTACTGATGAAGATCAAAGATCATAGTCTTCAATATGGGTTACGACTAAACATCAACAAAACAAAAATCCTTACGACTGGGTCAGCACGCAACTTCACAATAAATGGAGAAAAGATTGAGGTTGTCCAAGATTTTGCTTTGCTTGGCTCTATAATCAACACCCGTGGAAGCAGCAGTCAAGAAATCAAAAGATGCATTCATTGCTCTAGGTAAAGCTGTGGCAAAAGATCTCTTTAGAGTATTGAAAATATAGATGTCACATTGAAGACGAAGGTGTGTCTGACTCATGCTATGGTATTTTCAGTCGCATCATATGGTTGTGAAACCTGGACATTGAACAAGGGAGACAGAAAAAGAATTGATGCTTTTGAATTGTGGTGCTGGAGACGTCTATTGAATATACCATGGACTGCCAAAAGAACCAACAAATCTGTCCTACAAGAAGTGCAATCAGAGTGCCCCTTGGAAGCAAGAATGGCCAGACTATGTCTTACATATTTCGAACATGTAGTCAGGAGAGATCAATCCCTGGAGAAGGACATCATGTTTGGGAGAGTGGCCGGTCAACGCAAAAGAGGAAAACCCTCCACCAGATGGACTGACACAGTGTCTGCAACAATGGGCTTAAACATAAATAAGATCGTTTGCCTGGCACAGAATCGGCAAGTGTTTCGATCTGCTGTACATATGGTTGCTATGAGTCGGACTCGATTCGACGGCACCCAACAACAACAAGCTATCTAATAGACAGCAACCAAACACTATAATATCCAAGGAAATATAAAATCTTACATATTGAACACTGCCAAATGGCTTACATGTGCCCAATGAACAGAAGAACCGAAACCTGAACTTGTCGTACCTTTCAGATGGCAATAATGACTATCTGGATCTACTGATGCAAAGGAAGGCATAGTTGCAGAACGAAGGAGTAAAAAGATTAAGATCTCTCAATAAAAAAAGAAAAAAGCTGGGAGAGGTAGCTCACGCCTGTAATCCCAGCAATTTGGGAGGCAGAGGCAAGTGCATCACAAGTTCGATACCAGAGGCAGCTTGTGTAACTTATTAGCAAGATAGCATCTCAAAATCAAAAGTAAAAAGTATGGCCTGGGGGTGCAGTTCAATTGTACAGCACTTGCAAAGCATGGAAGCACAAGGCCCTGGGATCAACCACGCAAGACTAACAAAGGAGGAGGAGGAAGAGAGGGAAGAAGAGAAGAAAGACTGTAAAGTCAGTAAATTCAAGGGAACAAAGATCATTCCATTAGCATGCAGACATACTACTTGTTTCGCAAGTAAACAAATAAGTAAAAAAGCTTCTTATTCCCACTTCTCCCATGATCTATGGTGTTATTTTTCTTTACCCTTTTGTATAAAATTTCTGAGAAGAATGATCTCACTGATCTGGTGGTAATTCTTCTCCCCAAATCCTCTTTGGACCCATTCCCATCAGGCATTTGCTTCCCCACCACCAAGACTATTCTCATCCCACATCACTGCGGGCCTTGGCATCCCCAGGGTGTCCACAGCCCGTCCTCTGCTGCTCACTCCCTCCTCCCTAGGCATCTGGCTTCAAGGACCACATCTGCAGCTCTTAGTCTCCTCTGCTAGGTCCTCAGGGGGCCTGGGCCCCGCTCTGTCCACACTCACTCCCATGGGAGCTCTCTGCACCCCATGGCCATTAATGTAAGCATCCCTCTGCCTCAGGCTCCAGTTCCATCTACAGCCAGGCCCATTGCCTGGCCTCATGACGCACCTCTCTCCTTACTATTTCCCTTCTCTTCATCTATACTTAGCTGCCTAGAACACACCTCTAAAGTAACATTTGCCAAAAAGAACATGTGCTCTCCCTCAAGGCTTCTTCTGTCGGCTCTCTCATCCATTCTCACACCCGCTCATATCAAGAATTCTGGGTTCCTCTGTGGACCTCTCACCTACAGCCATTTGTTCAAAATGTTGGCATTACCTTCTGATTGTATCTAGATTCTGATGCCTCCTCACACTCACCATGGTTATTACCCCATAGTCTCCTACACTTCCTACTTACCCCCTACATTTTATTATCAACCCAACATTCTAGTTGATCCTATAAAAATCTAAGATTGGCCATGTGCCAGTGGACATGCCGGTCATCTCAGTGACTCAGGAGGTAGAAGCAGGAGGATTGCAGGTTCGAGGCCAGAGGAGGCCTGTGTAACTTAATGAGACCCAGACTCCAGATAAAAAATTAAAAAGGGGTTAGGGGTGCAGCTCAGTGGCAGAGCACTTGCAAAGCATGTGCAAGGTCCTGGGTTCAGCTTCCCACTACTGCAAAAAAAATAAAAATAAAAAATACCTAAACCTGGTCATGTCACTTCTTGGAATAAGAAGTGGCTCTCTATTCCATGGTAAAAGTGAGAGATATCCCCTGGAATCTAAGGTCCTAAGGGACCTCACTCCCATCCCTCACCTCCCTTGTTCCATTCCAGTGATACTGATTCTTTGCATCACCCCATGGGCACACCAAGAGTGCATCCTTCCACCTCGGGGCATTGTCCTGGGTCCCTTCTGTCTGAATGCTCTTCCTCAGCTATCTTCATGGCTCCCTCCCCCTCCTCCTCCTGAGATTGTTCAAATGTCATCTTCTTAAAGAGGTCAACCTTGATTTAAAGTTTCAACATGCCCCACATTCCTGTAATTCTTTTTCCCTCTTTTCTAGTTCCTCTTTCCCCATAGCATCTATTTCTTTCTAACATCTTCCATAATTTGTAGAGGTAGTTTTACTGTCTAGTTTTCTGCCTTCACTACCATTCTTTTCTTGCAGCCTTACCACTGTGGTGTCCAATCCCACCAGATCTCAGAAGCTAAGCAGGGTTGGGCCTGGTTAGTACTTGGATGGGAGACCACCTGGGAACACCAGATGCTATAGGCTTGGGAGAAGGACCTAGAAGCCCACTCCCAAAAAACAATCAGCCATTGAAAACCCTAAGATTGACATAGTGCTAGGCATGGCACAGTGCGGAGGAGTGTTTAGTCTGTGGTTCATATGAGTTGGTATTCATTCAACAGGACCCAACAACAACCACCATTCCTTAGCCTGGATGGAAATTCCATGTGGGTAAGGACTCTGGGTTTTTTGTTCCTTGTCCTTATGTCCCAGGACATATAATGGGTAACACATAGCAGATGCCCAGTAAACATATTAAATGAATGAACATGTTTCTACACAACCTTGTAGAAAGTGGAAAGAATAATGAGGAAACACATTTAGGTCCTAACAATGTAGGGAAGGAAAAGGGCTGGGCTGAGGTATACCCTGCCCATGTACAGGCCTCTCAAGTTTAGCACACTAAACCTATTTGTCTGTGACCTGAGGCACATCCAGCCACACAGGCCCATGTAATGGGATAGTCGCCATTGCTGACCTTGTTTGTCCGCACATACTCTCCTGCCTGTTTCCTCTTTTCGTGAGCTTGCCTAGTGCATGCCCTGGACTTGCCTGAGACATGTCCAAACTTTATTGGGCAATCTAATTCAACAAGCACACTGATTGGCACTCGCTACATAGCACAATTCTGACACAATACCTTTTTACTTTCACTTTACACCCACTGCTATATAAGCTGAGCCTCTTCTTAAACTGATTTGACTCTCTGAAGATGTCCCCAGAGTGTGTCCTTGAGAGCCTCCATGCTGCACCCTCTTCAGCAATTCGTGCCCCAACCCACTCTGGAGGAGGCCCAACAAAATGTCATGAGCTGAGATTGCAGTAGGGGGTCCTGAGGCTGAGGAGCAGATAAGCCCAGATTGGTGAAATCCTACTGATATGATGATGATAAAGACCATATGTCAATGGAATAAATACTCAAAGAAGCAGAACAGTATGTCCTGAGCAGGTTTCATTTAGCAAAAGAGGTAGAGGACTTCATTGAACTCCCAGAGGATATATTGTGTCCAGGTCGCACTGAGCCTCTGAGGGGCAGGTAGGCATGACACACACTGATGTTTCTCTTATCTATACTGGCAGAAGTCTGTGCAGGTGACAAAGCATGTCACCTTGTATATTCCACCCACTGGTATCCTTGCCCTGGGAGACTCTCAGAGAGACCTTTCTCTTGGTGACCTGTTTGGGAACAAAGTCACTGCAACGGCCTGCTGCTCCCTCTCTCATCATGCCCAGCTATGGAGTGAGATGGACAGGGGACAAATGACGACCTTCTCAACAGCTGGAGAAGCTCAAGGTATTTCCGTTCATCTACCACACCAGCTATCGCCATAGGACAAAGTTTTAGAAATTCTCCTCCTGGTATATGAAACATAACCGAACAAAATGATCTAGGGTTTGGTAGCTAAATATTAGTAAGATATTAAAAGTAAAATTAAAAGAACAAAGAAACATTAATCAAAATAAATGGGGAACTGTAAACCTCCATAAAAGGGGCAGGCTATGTCTCTTTCATGGCACAAAATCTTATTCTAAGAAATCTCTGAACAATACCTAATTACTGGCAGGATTGATTTTCCCTGGCTTTCCAAAAAATCCACTTCTAGGAAACAAAGGAAATAAGATTATTCTGTATTGGAAAGGGAAAGCTGAATATGCTGGAAACTCTCTTTCCTTTCTGATCCAGTCTCCTCTTGCCCTTGCCCCAGGAGGCCCAACCTGGCTCTCTTGCCCTCTGGCTTCCAGGTGAACAGCAAGAGATTCATAAGTTGGAGGAGAGAGAGGAGCGGTACTTCTCCTCTCAGTTTCCCTCACCACGCTGTGCTCAGTCCCCAGCCCCACAGCTCACAGTGTGGCCCCCCTTCCCTTAGCTCCTCCCTGGCTCCTCTAGGGGCTCCAGAATCTCCTCTGGCTGCCCTCATCCTGCCCATCTTGGCAAATGTCTCTCTGTGAAACTCTCCCCCATTCATCCCTCTGAACATCCCATCTGCAGCTTCTCAGACTCGGGCTAAAGGGGAAATTCATGTGCCAAAGGGAACAATCCCCCCAGAGGGAAATATCTTCCCACAAATGGGGAGGGTGGCTGCCTCCTCTGTGTCCCACGTGGTGGTAAGAACAGCTCTGGCTGGGCTGGGGCTCCTGACCCATCAGCACTCAAGGCTGTGGTCTGGATTCCTTCTCTTTGTGGGATGACCCCATTCTGTCCTCACGGCCACCTGAAGTATTTTAGGAATGCAGAGGAATGAGGAACATGGGTAAGAATGGGATGGTATCATCTCAAAACATAAAAATAAAAATAAATGCTCCACCTTTCACTCACTAAGGAGTCAGCATCACAGTGAAGCCATACTTTTCAAATGTCAGCTTCTGGGGTGAAGACTGAAAACTGATGATACCGTAAGGATTAACTCCCTGAACAAAAGCCTGAGACATTTCCCAGGATGGCATGTGTCATAATATTAATCCAAATATCAGATTGTGTTAAACTCTCTTGGGAAGAAAATGAGATAATTGGCTTTCTCATTTCCAGCTAATGGTATCCTATAGATGCACCCTGAAGAAATCTCATTGCTGAATCAACTTGATTTTCTCTAAGTCTACAGATGGATAAGGAACTGGGTCTAGCTCAGTTGGTGGAATGCTGTTCTGCAAGCTCTGAGGCTGTGGGGTCGATCTCCAGCACCACAAAAATGGGGGAAGGACCTGAAAGTCCACTCCCGAAACAATCCACCATTGAAAACCTTATGAATAGTAGAAAAGCACTAACAGTGCTGGGTCTGGCACAGTGTCAGGGAGTATTTTTTTCTGTTGTACATTGGGTCACCATGAGTCAGACCCAACTCAATAGCACCTAACAACAATAACAGATGGGTAAAGATGTCAAACTATCATGATGTGGAGTCTAGAGAGGATAGTCAGTGAACAGTGCAGACATGGCCACAGAACACAGCAGACCCTCAGGCTAGACAGACCCAGACGCATGGCACTGAGACATCTCTAAATGTCTTAATGTGACATCTCTCAGAGAGGTATGTATGTATGTATGTATGTATGTATGTATGTATTTATTATGGTGCTGGGGATCAAACCCAGAGCCTTGTGCATGGTGGCAAGCACTATATCAACTGAGCTAAACCTCAGTCCCAAGACATTTTCTTAAAAGCAGAATTTCTCATTCATCAATGAGAATAGTAAAAATGCCTCATGATAAATGCCAAAGGGTTTATAATTTATCAGGAAAAATGTGGACCAATCTCACACCAGGTAAGAAAAATACTCACGTTAAAAATGGTTTCAAGTGGGTGGACTTTTAGCTCCAAGTAAGACAGCATTCTGTATAATTTCTCCAGCTCTACTGATGGGAAAGGAGGGTCAAATTTGCCCTCTGACATCTATTTGTGACTTAACACCCACCACAGTCAACAGCCCACATATCTCAAATGATTGAGATGAGAGGAATTATTTAATGGCTTATGAAGAATATATTTTACTCTTAAGTGTTCCAAGGCCACATCATTGTGGCCCCTAAATAGGGGTACCATAATCATGCCCAGTGTCTTCTGTGCTATTATCCTTTGCCAGGCTTTGTGCTAGGAGCTCTTGATGACCTTGACAAGGAAGTACTCTTCTTGTCTCTGACACAGGAGCAAGCAAATATTCTTAATTTAGTAGACTTGTTGAAAATGCTAATGATGATGTTGATCATAACATCAATGGAATGGTATGCAGAAATATAAAAAAAATCTTTAAACTAAGCAGAGGTAAGGAGCAATTTTCCAGCTAAGGTTAATTCTTCTGCCAGCCTAGAAAATGAAGAACTGGCTTTTCATTTTCCTTACAGGTAAGTGTGGTTTCCAGCACCTCTCTAACAGAAGGTTCCATGAAATGTGTAAATGGTAGCAAAAGTCCCCCTTGGGGCCCAACCTCCCATATTAACCTCCTGGTGAACCCACTTGAAATAGGATTCACAGTGAAGGCATCCGGACAAAAGACTGATGGTATGCTGACTTCACAATGCATGGTTATCTGATGCAGATCCACTCCTACTCAGCTCCACAGGGCGAGGTTCCATTGTTTCTTGAGGTTTACTTATATTTAGCCTACAGCCATACCATGGTGGAGTCCAGTCCCATCAGATCTTGAAAGCTAAGTAGGGTCAGGCTTGGTTACTACTTGGATGGGAGACCACCTGGGAACACCAGATGCTGTAGGCTTGGGAGAAGGACCCAGCAATCCACCCCAAAAAACAATCAGCCACTAGAAATACTATGAATAGCAGAGAATGACTGATAATACAGTTTCACCTGTTATACTGACCCAATGGCACCTAACAACACCAACAACTTATATTTAAGAATGTCTTAAGTATTAAAAAAAATGATAAACTTTTCCAGAAACCATAACCTGGTAAAATCTCTGGGTCCCAGGAATATTCCAGAACATTTTCAGGGTGGGCCATCCAAAGGCTTATGTGTCACAGAGCTGCTACACTTTAACCCCAGGTAACATATTTATAGTTCAACTTTGCTCCAGGTTATTCTGATTGTAAACCTCTATTCTCAATACTTTAAAAGCTTAAGGAATAAAGAAGATTATATGTATGCTCAAAGGAAAACTTGTTCACTGAAAATGGGTTCTTTTCTGCCCCACTGTCTTTGTCTCACTGTCTTCATGACAGCTCTAGCTGACAAGGAGAGTTAATTCCAAAAAGCTCAAGGAAGAGCTTAACCACAGTCCCCAAGTTTGCTGCATTCTGAGAGCTCATGACTGCTGGTCCTAGGTCTGGGGTGTCAATGGCATCTCTTAACTGTGCCTATTTAACTCAAGGGATTTCTAAGATTGTATTCAGTTGTCTAAAGAAAAATTGCTATACTCTAATTGGATTTCACAGGACAGGTAGGTACAGGCTATAGAGAGAAATCGCAGGTTGTCGTAAGTCAAAAGTATCCCAGCAGGAAAGGGCAAAGGGGGTGAGATTAAAAAGCCAACTGAGAACATTTCAGCTTGAATGGGCTCTCATAGCCAAGAGACATGACAGTCTATGTTTAAAAAGAACAATGATGATAATGGATTGTGCAGAAAAAAGACAAACTCTATGAGTCCATGTTGTTGTTGTTAGGTGCTGGTGAGCCAGGTGCAATTCATAGCAACTCTATGTACAACTCTATGTACAACTCCCTGATTCAGTGCCAGGCACACAATCTTACTTATGTTTAAGCCAATTGTTGCATACATAGCATCAGCCATCTAATTAAGAGTCTTCCTTTTTTTGTTGTTGACTGCCACTCTCCCAAACATGATGTCCTTCTCCAGGAATTGGTCCCTACTGACAACATGGCCAACATATGTAAGATGCAGTCTAGCCATCCTTGTTTCCAAGGAGCACTCTGGCTGTACTTCTTCTAGGACAGATCTGTTAATTCTTTTGGTAGTCCATGGTATATTCAATATTCATCTCCAATACCATAACTCAAAAGCATCAATTATTCTCCTATCTCCCTTGTTCAATATCTAGCTTTCACAACCTATGAGGTGACTGAAAATACCATGGTAAAAGTCAGGTGCACCTTCATCTTCAATGTGACATCTTTACTTTTCAATACTCTAAAGAGATCTTTTGCCACAACTTTTCCCAATGCAATGCATCTACTGATTCTTAGCTACTGATTCCAGGTGTTGATTGTAGAACCAAGTAAAGCAAAATCTTGGACAACTTCTATCTTTTCTCCATTTATCATGGAATTTCTTACAGACCCATTTGTAAGGATTTCTGTTTTGTTGGTGTTTAGTTGCAATCCATACTGAAGGTTTTGTTCTTTGATCATCATCAGTAAATGTTTCAAATCCTCTTCACTTTCAGCAAGCAGAGTTGTGTCATCTGCATAACACAGGTTGTTAATGAGTCTTTCTCCAATCCTGATGCCACATTCTTCTTCATAAAGTCCAGCTTCTCAGATTATTTGCTCAGCATAGAAACTGAAGAGATATAGTGAAAGAATATATCCCTGACACACACCTTTCTCAGCTTTAAACCAAGCAGTGTTTCCTTGTTCTGTTTGAATGACTGCCTCCTGCTCCATGTACAGATTCCTCACAATTACAGTTAGGTGCTCTGGTATTCCCATTCTTTGCAGTGTTATCCATAATTTGTTATGATCCACATAGTGAAATGCCTTTGCATAGTGGATAAACATAGACAGACATCTTTCTGATATTCTCTGCTTTTGGCTAATATCCATCTGACATCAGCAATGATGGTTCCCCACCCTCTTCTGAATCCAGCTTGATTTTCCAGCAGTTCCCTGTCTATATACTGCTACAGTTGCTTTTGAATGATCTTTAGTAAAATTTTGCTTTTGCATAATATTAATGATATCATTTGATAGTTTCCACATTTGGTTGGATCTCCTTTCTTGGAAATAGGTACAAATATGGATCTCTTTCAATGCATTGGCCAGGTAGCTGTTTTCTAAATATCTTGACATAAACAAATGAGCACCTTCGGTGCTGTATCTGTTTGTTGAAGTATCTCTATTGGTATTCCATCAATTCCTGGAGGCTTGTGTCTCACCAACTCCTTCAAGGCAGCTTCCAATTCATCCTTCAGTAGCATTGGTTCCTGATCATAAGCAACCACTTGAAATGGTTGGTCATCCACCAGTTCTTTTTGTATAATGACTCTGTGTATGCCTCCCATCTTCTCTTGATTTTTCCTGCACTGTTCAGTATTTTCCCTGTAGAATCTTTCACTGTTGCTACTGGAGGCTTAAATTTTTGTTTCAATTCCTTAAGCTTAACAAAAACAGAGTGTGTTCTTCCCCTTTGGTTTTCTGTCTCCAGCTCTTTGCACATGTCATTAAAATATTTGATTTTGTCTTCTTGAGCTGTCCTTTGAAATCTTCTGTTTAGGTCCTTAACTTGTCTTCCTTTTACTTTAGCTGCTCAATATTCAAGGGCAAGTTTCAATCTCTTTTGACATGTAATTTGGTCTTTTCTGCTTTTCCTGTGTTTTTAATAACCTTTTGCTTTCCTCATGAATGATATCTTTGTTATTATGCCACAACGCATCTGGTCTTCTATTATTAGGGTCTAATGCATTAAACCTGTTCTTGAGGTGGTCTCTGAACTCAGGTGGTATACAGTCAAGGTCACATCTTGGCTCTTGTACACTTGTTCAAATTTTCTTCCATTTCAGTTTGAACCTGCATATGAACAGTAGATGGTCTAACCCCAAATCAGCACCTGGTCTTGTTCTGACATTTGATATTGAGCCATTCTATCGTCTCTTTCCACAAATATAGTCAATTTTGGTTCTGTATGTTCCATCTGGACTGGGATTTAGCTCAGTTGGTAGAGCGCTGTGCTGCAGTCTCTGAGGTCCCGAGTTCAATTCCCAGCACCGCAAAAATGGGAGAAGGACCTGGCAATCCACTCCCAAGGCAATCCCGAAACAGTCTGCCATTGAAAACCCTATGAGGGTCGCTATGAGTCAGATACCGACTCGATGGCACCTAACAACAACAACAACAACAACATGTTCCATCTGATAAAGTCCATGTGTATAGTCACTGTTTATGTTGGTGAAAAAATGTATTTGCAGTGAAAAGGTCATTGGTCTGACAAAATTCTTTTTTTTTTAAATTGGAAATTTTTAATGTACACCTTAATGTGATTCATTCTGACATGCTTTTCATTGTGACATTTCCATATATGCATTTTGATGTACATTATTCATATAGGTTCCCCCTTACCCTCCCCATCTAAGTATGCTTCTGCCCCACACACCCTCCCCATCTAAGTCTTCACTATCTTTTACTTGGTAATATTTTTCTATATGTCCCTGGGTTCCAGTTCTGTTTAAGATAGAAACTTTACCTGTAGTGATCTTTGTTTTTATCTTGTTAGAACAACTGCATGCATTTTCTAGACCATTTATATTGACACCATTCTTAGCTTTATTTTCCCCCTTTTATTTTGATCTGACCTTTGAATAGGATTTTTCCTTCTTATAATTTTGATTTAGCTCCCACATATGAGTGAGAACATGTGGTGTTTCTCTTTCTGAGCTTGTGTTCATTCACTTAAAATAATTTTCTCTAATTCCATCCATTTTGCTGCAAATGACCTTATTTCATTTTTCTTGATTGCTGAGTAGTATTCCATTGTGTATATATACCATAGTTTTTTTATCCATTTTTCTGTTGAAGGGCACTTTGGTTGATTCCATATCCTTGCTATTGTGAAAAGTGCTGCATTGAACATGGACGTGCAGGTGTCTCTGTGGTATGATGACCCATCTTCCTTTGGGTAAATTCCAATAGTGTTATAGCTGTGTCATATGGTAGATCTATTTTTAAAGATACCTCCATATTGATTTCCACAGTGGTTGGACCAATTTACAGCTCCACCAACAATGTAAGAGTGTTCCCTTTTCCCTGCAACCTCGCCAGCATTTGTTGTTATTTGTTTTATTGATCTTGGCCATTCTTACTGGTGTAAGGTGAAATCTCAGAGTTGTTTTGATTTGCATTTCCCTAATGACTAGGGATGTTGAGCATTTTTTCATGTGTTTCATGGCTTTACGGACCTCTTCATTTGAGAACTGTCTACTCAGTTCCTTTGTCCATTTGTGTATTGGGTTATTTGTTTTTTTGGGAGTTTTTTTCTTGAGTTCTTTATAAATTCTAGTAATTGGTCTGGCAAAATTCTATCACGTGATTTCCAGCATCTTTACTGACACCACAGCCGTATTTTCCAACTACTGAGCTTTCTTCTTTTTTCTAACTTTTGCATTTCAGTCACTGCTAACTATCAATACATCCTGATTGCATGTTTGATCTATTTCAGATTGGAGGTGCTGGTAAAAATGTTCCCTATCTTCATTTGTGGCTTT
Organism: Pedetes capensis; assembly: GCA_007922755.1. Classification (NCBI taxonomy): domain Eukaryota; kingdom Metazoa; phylum Chordata; class Mammalia; order Rodentia; family Pedetidae; genus Pedetes; species Pedetes capensis. The sequence continues at coordinate 55,306 of VMDO01011151.1, read as the reverse complement.
AGTGGTGGGTACATAAATTTAAATAAAACTCATACTAACTGGTCTTCCCTATAGGCATATGGATATTCTATCACTGGCAACATTGTACTTCAGGACAGATCTTGAGATGTCTTTTTTGATGATAAATGCAACCCCGTTTCTCTTTAATTTGTCATTCCCAGCATAGTAGATCATATGATTGTCCAACTCAAAATGGCCCATACTGGTCCATTTTAGCTCATTCATGCCTAGAATGTTAATGTTTATGCACTCCATTTCTCTTTTAATGATTTCTAGTTTTCCTAGACTCATACAACCTATGTTCCATGTTCACGATTAATGGATGTTTATAGTTGTTTCTTCTCATTTAGAGTCATACCACATCAGCAAATGGAGGTCCCTGGGACTTTACTTTATTTTTGTCATTAAGGTAGACTCTACTTTGAGGAGGCTTTTCTTCCCCAGTAGTCTTTTGAGTGCCTTCCAACCTGGGAGGCTCAATTTCTAACACTATAGCTGACAGCATTTCTCTGCTACTCATAGGGTTTTCAATGGCTAATTGTTTTGAGATTGGGTTGACAGGTCATATTCCCTAGTCTGTATTAGTCTGAAGCTCAGCTGAAACCTGTCCACCATGACTCTGCTGGTATCTGTAACACTGGTAGCACAGCTTTCAGCCTCATAGCAACATGCAAGCCCTATAGTACAGCAAGCTGTCAGACATGTGGGAGCCATGAATACATTGTGATACTAAAAAGGGGAAAGTAGTCTTTTGCAGAGGACTACCAACTAACATCAAAGTAGTTGAATAGGAAAATCACTTCTTTGCAAACCCAGAAATAATAACTGATCTAGGTGAGGATGATACATAGATACTCAGCCAGTAGACAGAGTCATCGGGAAGTAGCACAGTCATACATATGCAAGGAGCAATCCAGTGGGCACATCATAACCGAGTGACCAAAAGTGACAGATAGGAGACACACTGACCCTGTGTGGCTTCTGATGGGCTGTTCTAGGATGGCTGCAGCTGTCCAAGAGGTAAGGCAGGTCCAGAACTCTCCTGGCAGTTTGTAAGAGAAAGCTCTTGTAATCCCCCCTAGTGTAGGGCGGAGCCACTGACCCTTAGGTGTGAATAACACACGACTCCATGGTCAATGGGGCACAGGTCAGCCAGTAAATTCCAGTATGGACTTACCACTTGTTCAAATACCAATGGTACCATGGTGCATGATTTATGCAGAATTCTTGCCAAAGATGTTCAAATTGCACCTAATCAGGAAGAGACAATGAGACAGATCCAGAGGATGGCATTCTACAAGTTAACAGGTCTGGATTCACCAAAATATTGATGGCAAGAAGGAAAGGGGAACTGTTTCTAAAATGTAAGCAAATGCAACATGGGGGCCTCAACTAGATTCTACACTTAAAAAATAAAATTTTAAAGGACTGCTGGGGCCAGGCATGGTGGCTCATACCTGTAATCCTAGAAACTTGGGGAGATGGAGGGAAGAGGGTCATGAGTTGGAGGTCAGAGGCAGCCTATATAATTTAGCAAGACCTTGTCTGAAATAAAAAGTAAAAAACAGGCTGGGGGTGTAGCTCAGGGGTAGAGCACTTGCAAAACATGTGTGAAGCTCTGGGTTAAACCCTGTAGTACTGCCAAATAAAAAGAGGAAGATGGAGGAGAAGGAGGAAGAGGAAAAAGTGAGGAGAAGGAAGGGGGAAAATGAGGAAGAGGAGGAGGAAGAAGAGGAAAAGAAGAAAAGGAGGAGGAGAAGGCAGAGGAGGAAGAAGAAAGAAGGAGGAGGGGGGGGGAGAAAAAACAACTTCTGGGAACAATTTGGAGAAATATGTATATGGGTATATATTGGAAATTATTGGTATTACTTTTGACCAGAAAATGGAACTATATTTACTTAATAAATTGGAAATTTTCCCTTGACATCTATTTTTAATTATTATAAACACATTTAAATGTAATAAAGTTCTTACAGACCTAAGGAATAAAGATAATCTTAAGATGATCTGTAATGATTTCTGGATGATTTAACAGCCTGGAGGTAGAAGCAGTTTTTAATTTTCCAAGGTTTCCCAAGAATGAAGTCACATACATGAGCTTGTTCAAATTTCTTTTTCTCTTCTTCATACGTTATCAGTATCCCCACAAGTTTATTCTTTCTTTTGCCCTTTGATTTCTTAGTGCCAAGCACAGATTCTGTGATGCTAGTGACTTGGTAAATGTCCACTCAATAAGTCAGTAATTATTTTGCCTGTTGCCAACACTCAGATCTTAATTTGACAAAGAACTTGTTTGTATTGCTTTGTAAGTTTTCAAGATAGGTCCTCCCTTTCTGGAATATGATAAGGATAGTGTCCCTGTGGATAGGAATGTAATTCTTTGTTCCTAGGAGATCAGGCTAAAGTATTTAGGAACAAAGGGTCATGTTGTCTCTATGCAACATACTTTCAAGTGATTTTGCCCAAAATAAACTAGACATATATATGTATCTACATATTTACATACACACAACATATACACATGTATAAATATATGTAAAATACACACAGGTGGGTATATACTCACATATATAATAACACATATGCAATGTCATATAACACATATATATATACATAACACATAAAGTATATGGAGATAAATCAAGCAAATGTGATAAGCTCCCATATAAGATGATGACACAGAGCCAGAAATGTATGATATCCAATAGGTCGGCCCACTTAAACGAATGACCATAGCATGAAGCAAGTGAGGGACAACATCTGTCCCAGAAAAAAATGAACAGATGTCTAAATCCAAAAGCTCTAGGACAGCAATTCAGCAACAATCTCCTAAATGAGGTGGAAATAATCTTTTAAGTTCCACTCAGGCATCCCCTCGTGTTAATTTCATAACCTGACCTTTATGATGTCAATGAATTACCGTATTTTGATTGAAACAAAAATGCATGCACACCACTTTTCCAAATAACAAAGCTGGGCCCATCTGCTCCTGGTACAAAATAAAGCCACGAGACGGCTGCCATGCAGGACACAGGGCATCCATGCTGCTTCAGCTCTGCTTTTAGTTAAGCACATTTGGCCCCAGGTGCAACCTTGACCTCTTAGATTTAAGCAAATGTAATTACAGGTGAGTGAGCTGCATGACCACTGTCTGCAGTTGTCCAGTAGGCAGGTCCAGAGCTCTCCTGGCAGTTGGTGAGAGAAGGCTCTGGGAATCTCTCCTTAGTGTGGGGAGAATCCATGGACCCTTAGGTGTGAGTAACACACAACTCCATAATCCAGGGGGCACAGATCATCTGGTCAACTCCGGTATGGTCTTTCCAGTTTTTCAAATATCAAGCTACTCAGTACTAGCTGGTAAACAGCTGCCATCCAAACCCCTCCAGCACCTCCTCCTCTGCTTCTGTGCCCCATGGGACCTTCCCCATCACCACTTCCCCACAACTCAAAGACTACCCCAAGATCTTGCTCCATCTAACCCAGTATAGTTCCCACCTGTGGATGTTTGCGCTCTGCCACTATTAGATATTTTTAAAAAGCACTCTGCCTTCTGGACCCCATTCTTCCAGATCAAGGAGGAGATTTTACTCATTTCCACAACCATGCATGTATCACAGAGTCATACCTACAAGAGGTACCAGCTCAGTGCCTCCAAAGCACCCACGGAGGAACTCAAGGAGTCTGGTGAGGTGGAGCTATCTGTTCATAAGAGGAAGTGAGCGCCAGGGAACTGACAAGGTAGGGACCAAACCACTCCTGGAAAATGCTTCAAATGCACTTTTAAAATAATACACATGCATTTATGAAGCAAAGAATTAAGCTTGCCTCATCCCCACTGGTATCTCCCACTACACATTCATGGGGCAGAATCCATGCTTCTTGAGATGCACTAAGGTCTTCTGTTTCTACTCCCCTAAAGGAAACTGGTCTGCAGCTGTACCACTGTGGCATCTGATCCCATCAGATCTCGCAAACTAAGCAGGGTTGGGCCTGGTTATTACTTGGATGGGAGACCACGTGGGAATACCAAGTGCTATATAGGTTTGGGAGAAGGACCCAAAAACCCACTACCAGAAAACAATCAGCCATTGAAAGCCCTATTAATAGCAGAGAAGCACTAACAATAATATTTCACCTGCTGTACATAGGGTCACTCTGAGTCGGACACTGACTCTATGGCACCTAACAACAATAATAGCAAAGGAAACTGAGCCTCACTTTGGAAACTCACTATATTAGCCAAGGCAGGCAGAGGCAGAGATATGAGGGGGAAATCTAAAATAAGAGGATGCTCTGGCACACAGTCCGAGGGAGCGCTGAGATCCCTGAGGACAAGCCCCTTCCCTCCCTGCCCCCTGAGGTGTAGAAAGTGCTGGTTTAGGGGAAAGCACTATATGGAAGGAAAGTAACTGTCTTTAAAGGAGAAAAGAAACCACCATTTAAACTGAGGCCAACACTCTGCATGGTTCTAAACAGACTACTTCTCTTCCCTTTGCAGAGGGGCTCACACACTGTGAGTGGCCCAGTGAAGGGCTTAGAACATGCTGGCCCACCCATCAGCCTGTCTCCTGGCCAGAAGAGCATCCCTGCATGCTTTCACTCATTTCTCCCTACAGTCACATGCATCAGGAGCACAACAGTGACTCCTTTCCCACACCTACCCTTCTACCCATGAAGTGAAACCCACAAGAGACTGGGGCTGGAGGGAGCTGGGGGCCTGTAAATGCTGAGAGGTACAGACACTGCCTCTCACTCTCGATTTCATCATTGGAAGTACCAGCAGCAAATCTCAGGAACTAGGCATGAGAGGAGCAAGTTTGGTGTTCCTGGAAAAGCTGTAAAAGTCAGTACCAGGAATGAGGACCTAAGGTAGCTCCACGGACAGACATGCCAGGGTTTCCCAGGCCCGGGGGCCTGGTCTTCCTCTGATTCTCTCTCTCTCCTCCTCCTCACAGCCAATTACTTCTTCTCCATGTCTACCCTCACCTACCTGCAAAAATAAGACAAGTGAAGGTCATGGTTTCAGATCCCACAAGTAGACACTGAGATAAATATTCAGAGAAATAAGTTATTTGAGAGGTGAAGATAGAGGAAGAAGGAATTGAGATGGAGGGAAAGTTGACCCATAAAGCATGTGCCAGTAAGCAGGTGACCGCCATGGGTAACTGGGGCTTAATCTTACTGGGCAGCTCTAGGAGCCAGTATAGACTTGTACCTGAGTCTTCCCATCTGAAGGGTGAGGGGCTGGGCATTTAGACACCAACTCCCTTCAGTCATTGGCTGAGGGCTGTTCCAGGGGTCTTCATCCCTGATGCCTCCAGCCAGCCATGGCTGGGCAGACAGCAAAATAGACTCTGGACTCTGGAGAAAGTTTTTTGGCAAAAGAGTCCAGGACCGACTAGCTGTACTGCAAACACACGGCATGCTCCCTTACCCCCACCCAGTACAAAAACAAAAAACACCCAGTCCTGTCTCCCTGACAAGGAAAGAACTGGTGGAGATGCACCAAAGGTGGGTGCACCTGCCTCCAGCTACTCAAGGGAGGAAGGGCATGCACCATGAAGGTCTTCCTTACCAGCTGTCTAAACACACATTTTAACGAGAGTGTGGTGTGTGACTGGGGAGCCAAGTCTATCTGCCCATTTGGGAGTGAAGAGGTGGCCTGGAAGGGTGGCCTTGCAGCAGATGCTTTGCCCTGAGTGCTCTTTTTTTCCCTTTGCCTCCTTTCTGTGAATACAGCAGGTCACAGGGGAGTCATCGTGGGAAGCAGAGTAGAAATGAAAGCACTGATTAAGGATGGAGGAGAAATAGAAACCAGAGGCTCCCAGTACCCATGAATGATGGCATCTGCCCAGCCATTTGGGTAGCTCGCTTGGAAGTCAAGGAGATGGCATTTTTAAAAAATCTTGGCAAAGAGAGTTGGGAACATTTGAAGTCGGCCTCCTTAGCAAAGACTTCCCTATCATTCTCATTTTCTCCTCTGCAAAGGCCACCTCGGTTCAGGTGACCTTTCCCCACCTCTGTGGCCAAACTGGCCTCCACCCTCGTCTCTTCTATCCAGGGGCCTCAGAAATGACTAAGCTTCTGGCTGATTTACAGCTCTTCTCATGGGAACTTCATCCCAGAATTTTGAAACTGCTAGACTTTTCCAAAGTTCGATCCTTTATGTTTGACTGATTCAGGAGCCACATCTCATATTAAACAGGGAACCCAACATGTCTAATGGACTTCCGCACTCACTCCCATGAGGTATAGATGCTGATGTCTTAAAGCCCTCTGCTCAAGGTGACTGTGGCAAGCTCCCTTCCTTAGCTTTTTATGTTATTCCTGGGATCTTCTTATCTTCTCTGTTGCTTCTGAGCTTTTATGTTGCTCTTCTCTCTCCAGCTACACAGAGAGAAGCCACAGGTAGGAACTGTGGCCTCATTTCCCAGCATCCCCTCTCACATGAGTGCTTTGCAGCTGGCCAGTGAATCTCTGAGCCTTTGAACAACACCATAAGTACAGGGAAACTCCCCTGCTTTATTCAAAGGCTGAAATAAAACAACTCCAAGGCCCTTCTCCATCCCTGTACACCTGAAGTTTGGACAAAAGGTGATTGGAAACAAAATGATACAAAAATGAAAAGAGACACTAGGGGCTCCCCTTTCACACGTTGCAAGGCCAAGTGTAAAATGTACCTCATCCATGCTTCCTAATCCATACAGATACTAGTGAGTGAACAAAGGAGGTCAGGAGGAATCCCACCCTCTGCAACCCTCTGTTCACAGTGGTTCATTTCCTGTGTGGCACAGTTGGAAGAGTTAAGGTGTAAGTGAAGAAGGATTTTAATTTTTTAAATTCTATACAGTTCAATATTGGATTTTCTAGGACAAGTATGTATTCTTAAATGATTCTTCTCGTTTAAAAAAATCAAAGATTATAAATATTACATATATATATATATATGTATATATATATGTATATGTATGTATGTTATTTTTTAGGCTGTTCTCAGCTTTCACATTACTGGAACTTGGAACAGTTTTCTGGACTGTCTTCTGCACCTGTCTGTACTTTGGGTGACCTGCTGGTAATGCCTAACAATTTATAAGACCCATGTCATAAGCAAGAATGAGGAACTTCGCTAAGGGGAAAATGAAGCCTCATGTCTTACATTCCTAAAGAACTCTTCCCAAGACTGATCTAACAGAGAGACACCCATTGCCACTTAAAAATAACATTAGCACCTTAATAAACTGATCAAGGGCTATTCTGGTCAGCATGGCACTTTTCCATGCCAAGAGTTACTATTCTTAAAATATACACTCACTTCCATTCCATATTCCAGGATTTCAAACAAGAGTTAGATAGCTGAAAATCCATGCAAAACTACTCATACTTGCCACAGACAGAAGAGGGAGAATGCACAGAAAAAAGGCCTCATGTTACTGAGAGAGGCCTGGGATTGTATCCAATGTTGGCAACTGTATTTCTTCTGTGTAATCCTTTTGAAAAATGGATTTTAACAAGCACAGGAAGCATGTGCTGAATTCTTTGCTGACTAGAAGCTGACAGCAGCTAACACCAACAACAACCTCCTCAAGTGAGGACCACTATCCTCCCACTCAAGACCTAATTTGTTTCCCTTTGGAGACACTTGACTCAAACACCATCTCCTCCTGGAAGCCTTTCATTACCCTGCACCTTACATCCATCCTTGTCTGGGCCCCAGCTGGGCTCAACCTGTCAGTCTACAGTAGAGTGTGTCACTCTGGGTGAGAATACCAAATTTTTTTCCCTGCCACCTTCGGCATGTGGTTCCTGAGGGCTGAAAATATACTCTATCTCCAATATATTCTATCTCCAAAATATATTCTTCCTCCCCTCCAGGAGAATGCGGGGCCTAGCACAAAAGCTCAGGGAATGTGGGATTGTTGAGAGGATCCAACTATGGAACCACGCCATCCTGATTTGTTATGTGTAACTCTGGAATTATCCACCACACAGTGAGAACCTATGAGTGGAACCCATGAGCCCACCTGCCCACTGCAAGTGTGGGGTTAGTGTGCAGCCTTAGGCCCTTGACATGTGGTTTAGTTTGATGCCCAAATTCATCACTTATTCAAATGCAAATCTGTACCAACAAGTGAGTAACCAACACTGAAGCTCCATGGCCCAAAATTGAATTTCTCCATGGAAGGAAGGTACGAAGGAAGGCAGGCAGGCAGGCCGGACGTTTAGCTCCACAGAGGGAAAAAGAAACAAAAGCTTTCAGTGAACCTCCAGGAAAGCAATTAACTACAACTTAGAAGGTGCTCAAAAAGGGCATTTTCCCAGATTTAAAGCATGCCGGCTATCCCTGGAGTCTGAACTTTCTGCAGAAAAACTGAACAAGGCTAAGAAACAGGTAGTGTAGAAAGAGGGGAGCATGTCGATACACAACATCTGGAAAGACTGACTCCAGAGCAAGTTATGTAACTGCGAGCAGAGAGCAGCACCAGGCTCTGTTTATGCTCTCACTGCCCAAATGATTGCAACACAGACAACGGCTGCTGCCAGCAAGGGCTTGGCAGGCTGCAGACATCCACGAAGAGGAAGAGTAGCCAGAGTAGGAAGTTTCCTCCACAGGTGGCCACGGGTCCCTCCTGCAGCACCCTTGACCTTTCAGAGAACAGACCTGGACTAGAGAAGAGACAGTAATCAGGAAATCCCTGCCCTGAATCTCGCTCTTCGTTGCCCAAGCTCTCCTGCAGAACCTTATTGATTTTTATTTCATACACCATATTTCACAAAGGAAGATAGAATTGATATTTACTGAACGCACCCTAACCCAGCACTTCTCCAAGTCTACTATGCATGGTCACCTGGGAGCTTTTGAAATTCACTTTCTGCTTCAGTGGGTCCACATGCAGCCTGATCTCTGCATGGTCAATAAGCCCCAAGCCAGGGCGACACCTCCAGTCCTCAGACCACACTCTGCATGGTAAAAGTCTAGAATATGGTGGAAAGATGTTGGAAGACCCGGCATAAGAGAGAGGGTCCATCTGTTTCAGAAACTGGAAAGTGTGAGCAGGTGTCAACCGTCCCACATGAGGTGGTCCGGAAGTCGAATCAGCACCACCATGAACAAATAGGCCTGGTGCTGTCTCTAACCAGCTCTGCTTGGGCCCTTGGAGTCTGCAGATGCTCCCTGCTAGGCAGGGCCAGGACTTGAGGAGGCTGGATGCTGGTGGCAGAGTGAGCATGATGTTCTGCCCCTCTGACCTCACCCAGGGACCCAGAATTGTGCCCAGGGGCACACAGTACATGGGGTAAAGGAGAGAAACCCAGCTTTCCTAGGGGAACCAGGGAGTCCCTCATCTTTGCATCCTCCAGTGATGACTGTACATCTGTTGTACATGCTGAAGGAAGAAACAAAGAAGGGCAGTCTCAGATAAACCCTCCTACAGAGAGGAATTCAGGAAAACATTCTGACTATCCTTTTGGAGGCCACTGCTCATGAGGTGTAGTGACCTGCAACCCCTTAAAGCGAAAGTCTTGGCTACCTGAAATTGGAGTATTGTTTGCTCTCCAAAAGGGGAAAGGAAAGGGAAGCTCTTGGCTTTCCAAACTTCAGTGTGCCCAGGAACCTCCTGGAGGCTCATTTCCATACAGCTTCTGATTCAGTGGCTGAGCTGAGCCCTAGAATCTGTATTTCAGGTGCTGTTGATGCTTCTGGGCTCATCCCTGCATCACACTGAGTAGCAGGAGGCCAAAGAATGTGTTACCCACATGGTTCAGCCCTTAGTCTACATTGGTTGATTTAATATCCTAGCCATGCTACCAGGTCAAGCACAGACCCTGTATCTGACAGACAAGAAGGCCCATCTTCAGTGGAGTTGGGAAACCTGACCAAGTTCTGCTGCCAGAACACAGAGAGTGGGGGTAAGATTTCTAGTCTGTTTCCAGTATATTCTGCTGGAGCTCATGTTCTTTCCATGATATCTGGACTAGATAGAGGGGCACAGTGAATGATGAGAGCCCCTCTCCTACGTCTGTTTTCCAAGTTGCTACTAAACAAAATACATTTCCAGTGTGCACCACGCATCTACATCTCAGGCAAATGGTACTGTTTATGACAGACACACAAATGAGTCCTAGAACAGGAGCATCCTGATACCCAGCTCCTCATCCACAGATCTGTCCTCCACTGTCCCCGACCATTTCTCATTCCACATGTGTGGACTCATAGATGCTATCAAGATGGATCTTTAGGAGATGAGAGGAAGTGAAAATTTTAAAGGCAGACCTAGGACAGTAAAAGTGACAATGGGTTTAGTGACAATAAGAAAGGAGGCCCTTGTCTGGGTTATAAGATGGTGCAGTAACAGATATCCTCAACCAAACCATGGCTTCAGCTCATCATTAGAAAGTCAGATCCACATTCAGTGTACTATAACTGGGAAGGCAAGAATGTATAGGATTTACTTTAGAAAGCTATCCATCTAATGCTTATCACTTCCTTAAATGGTCTGGCATTTTAAGAGATGTTTCACTTCATTCAATTATATTCAACAAACATTTGTTGAGTTCCTAGATGCAAGAGGAGCTGCACCATCAGCAGTAGCCACTTAGGCAGAGATGATTTCCCCACGATGCCAGATAAATGAGGTGCTTAAGTCATAATGCAGGCTCCTTAATAATGAAATAAAACCCCCTACTGCAACTCTGCTTAGTAATTCTCCACCCCAGGTTGCATATGACACAGCTGATGTCAGATATTTTAATTCAAAAATAGCTCAAAAAAGGTTTGCAGACAGCATCAAGTATAAACTGACCTTAATAAGTCCTCAGTCAAGTACATGGTGAATGTATGAGGGTCCCTGGGTGAGGTCAGAGGGCAGAGTGACTTGAATCTCCAACGCCTGCTCTCTGAAGACACTACCAATGTCACCTCCTCCAAGCTAGTGCCCTGGGAAGCTCAAAGTTAGACTTATACATTTGATTTCTGGACTCTCAAAACAAAATGCTTAATATAAGTCTCTTAAGGATTTTTTTTTGCAATTTCAAAATGAAGTCAGTCTGGGTCTAAGTTGGAGCTTTCTTTCTGTAAGAGCAATTTAAGCAATACTCACAGAGGTAGAGGTGAAGAAATGAAAAGTCAAGGAGTTGGTAAAATCTAGCTTGGCTAATACATCTCTAGAGAGACCTTTCTTCCCAAAGCATTTATTAGTCCACTAGAAAAATCCCATAGCAATGAAGTCAAATATGATCATGTAAGCAATGGCCAGGTTGAAGGGCAGAGAACTCACCTGGTGCTCACCTACCCTTCCCTGTTGGTTTCCTAAAGTCCCTCTATATATTCTTCTGGAAGAGACCTCTGTATCATATAGAGATTAAGTCAACCATGGCAAGGGAAGATGACCTTTCACTTTAAAAACTTCTTTGTTTTCATTAAGATCAGGAATAAGAAAAACATAAGTATAGCAGTCTACTACCCCTTATCCCCGAGGGATACTTTCTAAGACCTCCACTGGATACCAAAACTGTAGATAGTAACCAACCATATGTAAACAATATTTTCCTATACTAACACACCCATGATTAAGCTTAATTTATAAATTGGGTTCAGTAATATGTTAATAATAACTAACAATAAAACAGAATAATTATAATAATATACTATAATAAAAATTATGTGAATGTGGTGTCTCTCAAAATATCTTATTGTATTGTAGGTCATAGCAACCTTAGCATATGTTTGTTTGTCTGTTTGTTTTCAATTCCTTAAGTCAAGAGCTTTCACTTTTTCATTTAAGGAAAACTCTTTACAACTCCTTTTTGGCATATTTGAATTGCCAGCATTACTACCCTTGTGTTTGGGGACACTGTTAAGTACAATAGACTTGCTTAAATATAAGCATTGCAATAACATGACAGTAAATCTGATAACTGAGATGGTTACTCAGTTTCTAGTTACTAAGTGCCTAACAGGCAGGCAGCATATATAGTGTGGATACAGTAGACAAAGGGATGAATCATGTCCAGGGCAGAACAAATAGGGACAGCTTGAGATTTCATCATGTTTCTTAGGACAGCATACAATTTAAATCTTATGAATTGTTTAGTTCTGGAATTTGCCATTTTGACCTTTTCAGACTTTATTTGATCTCAGGTAAGTGAAATCACAGACAGCAAAACCATGGATAAGGTGGAGCTACTGGATTTCTGTGAAGAGTAAGTTTAAGTAAACTGGTATCTGCTTGGTCACAACAGACCTATGGTTGGTTCTGAGGTTTCTGGGGCTCTTAACATGCACAACCTGGATTTGAAAGGACTTGGAAATATATGTCCTCAAAAAAAGCATCATTTGCAGCAATTCACATCCACCTGGATGGGCATTTCCCCAGGTATATTTCATAGAATCTCAAATTTCTAAGAAGTTAATAGAAGTTACCAGAAAAGGGTTCTATTATCCAACTGGTTTGGGAAACAGGGGCTTTAAAAAGTTCAAAGAGGCTTGTCCTCATGGCTACTGGAGACTTTGGTGTGAGTGTATTAGGTCTCTCCTGGAATAGAGTGCCTGTGCTTCCTGAGCACAGGGAATGATGAAAGCTCCTTTCCTAGGTCTGTTTTCCAAGTTGCTGCTAAACAAAATGCATTTCCAGTGTGCACCACGCATCTACATCTCAGGCAAATGGTACTATTTATGACAGACACACAAATGAGTCCTAGAACAGGAGCATCCTGATAGCCAGCTCCTCATCCACAGATCTGTCCTCTACTGTCCCCGACCGTTTCTCATTCCACATATGTGGACTCATGGATGCCGGGGTCTCATGTCTTACCTACAACCATAGTCATGATGCTGTCTATTCATTCCTTCACCAAACACCTCACTGGAGCATGCTTCATGCCAAGGCCTGGTCTAGGCCCAGGGGAAAAATCAGGAAACATGCTAGGCAAAGACCTGCCCTCAGGGAGCTTCCAACCTGAATATTCCTGTGTGAAGGGCTTTAAAAACAAGATGTCTGTTTTGCTCAAATATTCTCTTTTCTCACACATATAAAGTCCTCATCTTTTTGAAGACAGGTTTTATGGAGCCTCTTAAGAAATAGGGGCTGGGATTTAGCTCAGTTGGTAGAGCGCTGTGCTGCAGTCTCTGAGGTCCCGAGTTCGATTCCCAGCACCACAAAAATGGGAGAAGGACGTGGCAATCCACTCCCAAGGTAATCCCGAAACAGTCTGCCATTGAAAACCCTGTGAGGGTCGCTATGAGTCGGATACCGACTCGACGGCACCTAACAACAACAACAACAACAACTTAAGAAATAAAACTGTTTGCTTTTAGTGCTAGCAGGAGCTGTAAAGTTCATCTAACTTACCCATTCATTTCATATACAAAAAATCCAATTTTAGAGGAAAATGCCAAGTGATTGAGCAGTTCATGTACAACTGGTACTATTTAATTCTAGGCACAATTACAACTATTGATTGACTCTTCATAATAACCCAGGGATGAAGTCTGTCTCCTTATTATGAGATGGGAAGACAAAAATTCCCCTCTAACTGAGGAATGGAGAGGCTATGCCCCAAATCTAGTCTTCAGAAAACCAGATCAGTGAGATTTTGCCTTTTGAATTCTCCACAGCTTTACCACAACCCACATAACACCCCAACCAAAACCCTCACTAAGACACTGTATAGCCAGAGCCTGAAGAAGGTTCACAAGACCTCAAGTCCTTGGATGACTCCGACCTCACTCAGAGGAAAGATCAGTGAAAGGTCGTCAGGAAGCACCTCCATGGGTACAACTGCTATGTAGTGGCACATGAGAGGTTTTATCCCCTCATTCCATCCTATATTGTAAGCACTCTAGGCGTAAACAGCAAAGAAGGCCAAGAAGGGCGGCCCAAGCAAGCGCCACTCCCTGAGTCAGGGCTTAGAATCCATTCTGAACATGTGGTATCATGCTTGACAAATTCTTTACCCTCCCTTTGGTTCAAATGCCTCAATTAGAAATAATCTAGCTCCTCAGGGCATGGTGAATACTGAGAAGGTAGGCAAAGAGGTGAAAAATTAGAAGATTTTATAAATGGTGCTGTGGTTTATATCTTGAGTTTCTCCCAAAAGGCCTGTATGCTAAAGGTTTGGTATCCAGCCTGTGGTGTTACTGGGAGGTCATGGAACCTTAAGAGGTGAGGCTGAGTGGAAGGAAGGGAGGTATATGGGGTACCCTTGAAGGAGATATGGGAACCCCAGCTCCTCCTTTCTCTCTGTGTGTGTTTCATGGCCACCATGATGTAGGTAGCCTCTTCTGCCAGAGGTTTCTGCTATGATGCGCTGCCTCACCCCAAGGCCAAAAGCAACAGACTTAGGTGACCATGGACTAAAACCTCTGAATCTGTGAGCCTTTCCTTCTTATAAGTTGATCATGCCAGGTATTTTGTCATAGTATCAGAAAGTAGGCTAATGCAAATGACTTTCAGAATTGCACAGAAAACCACCATCCTCCCACACTTTCTCATGAAAGAGGCAATGCTAGGGGCATCCTAAGAAAAGAGGGAAAACTGAGGAGGATGAGTAATAGAATGCCAAGGAAATGAACTTGGGGAAAAAAGTACATAATTGTACAGAAAGGTGACATCTACGACCATCTTTTGATAAATTTGTAGAACTTAGTTACTGTTATTTGAAGCTTTGAATTTTAAAGAGAACCAAGGAAGACATGACCAGTCTTTTGATGGGAAGCAGGTTTAAAGCTTGTTCTGTGGGAATATTATGTTCACCTGAAATGATAAAAAGGCTGTTGATGCAAGACAGAAACAGCTGCATCTCCCAGGGGTTCTGTAGCTTTGGATCCTCTGAGCTAGGAGTTACTCTGCCACAGCCTCCTGCGCTTCTATGACATGTGGGTGGCTTTGTGGGTGTGACTCTTACCTCATCTCTTTCCCAGGAAGCCAAGAGTGAGTGGTCGACAGCCACAAGGTAAGGGACCTGGTGACAATATAGTTCAAACCTAACAATGACTGCAGAGATGGCACATCCCAGCATCAGGGATAACTGCCCTGTCACACTTGCATCTTTTCCTTAAAACACATCACAGTGCCTTTTTTGCATAAAATATTTACAATGGACTCTAAAAAAATGATTATTTCCCTTCATGTGGCCTTCATCAGAAATAGTTATCCACAGTTTCCTTGAATGATTCTCCTTTCCCAAAGAGAAATAACTTGAACACTGAGGAGAAGCACTGGCTGGGGGTGGGAAAAATGGACTCTTTCTTGGACTGTACAATCTATTGAGACTGGACACCTTAGGTCATTTACATTCTAGCTCTAAATCTCCTTTCTTTAAAACTTTGGGTGATGACAATATTAATTACTCATAATAAATAAACACTAAAAATAATCCATATATTTATTACTGGGTGATGGATAAATAAATAGCATTGAGTAACACAATGGAATACTAGACAGCACATAAAATATTCTCACAGACCTCAAAAATATGTGAAAGGAAAAACATCATAGAATGTTAATATAGCAAAATAACACTTATATTAACATGAAAACACACTAAACACTTGAATTTACATTTAAAAACACACTAAATCACATGAAAATCACCAGATGAACATATAGGAATCAAATTGACTAAATTAGTGGAAAAAGAAGACAGAAAGCTCAACATCAAAAGTTGGAACAAGACCAGGTGTTGATTGGGATCAGACCATCAACTGCTCATATGCAGGTTCAAACTGAAACTGAGGAAAATTAGAACAAATGTACGGGAGCTAAGGTATGACCTTGAGTATATTCCACCTGAGTTCAAAGACCACCTCAAGAACAGGTTTGATATATTAGACACTAATGATAGAAGACCAGATGAGCTGTGGCATAATATCAAAGACATCATTCCTGAGGAATGATGGGAAAAATAGAAAAGACCAAATTACACATCAAAAGAGACGCTGAAACTTGCACTTGAACATTGAGTAGCTAAAGTAAAAGGAAGACCTGATAAAGTTAAGGAACTAAAGAAGATTTCAAAGGGCAGCTGGAGAAGACAAAATCAAATATTATAATGACATGTGCAAAGAGCTGGAGACAGAAAACCAAAAGGGAAGAAAAATCTGTATTTTTCTCAAGCTTGAGGAATTGAAAAAAACAAAACCAAGCTTTAAGTGGCAATAGTGAAGGAATCTACAAAGAAAATATAAAGTGATGCAGGAAGATGGAAAGAATACACAGAGTCATTATGCCAAAAAAAACTGGTGGATGACAAACCATTTCAAGAGACTGCATATGATCAGGAACCAATGGTACTGAAGGATGAAGTGGAAGGTGGCTTGAAGGAATTAGCAAAACACAAGTCTCCACAAATTGATGGAATACCAATTGAGATGCTTCAACAAACAGATGCAGTACTGGAGGTGCTCACTTATTTATGTCAAGAGATTTGGTAGATGTTTATCTACCTGGTCACCTGACTGGAAGAGATCCATATTTGTGACTATTCCCAAGAGAGAAGATCCAACTGAACATGAAAATTATTGATAAAACAATATCAACAATATCTCACACAAGTAAAATTTTGCTAAAGATGATTCAAAAGTGACCACAGCAGTATATAGACAGGGAACTTTCAGAAAATCAAGCTAGATTCAGAAAAGGGCATGGAACCAGGGACACCATTGCTGAAGTCAGATGATATTAGCCAAAAGCAGAGAATACGAGAAAGGTGTCTATCTATGTTTTATTGACTATGCAAAGGCATTTGACTGTGTGGATTATTTTTAAAAAATATGGATAAAATTGCAAAGAATGGTAATACCAGAGTACTTAATTTTATTCATGAGGAATCTGCATATGGACAAGGAGGCAGTCATTCAAACAGAACAAGGAAACATCAACTGATTTAAAGTGGAGAAAAGTGTGTGTCAGGGCTGTATCCTTTCACCATACTTCAATCTCCATGCCAAGTAAATAATCCAAGAAGCTGGACTTTATAAAGAAAAAGATAGCATCACTAGTGGAGGAAGATTCATTAACAACCTGCGTTATGCAGATGACACAACTCTGCTTGATGAAAGTGAAGAGGATTTGAAACGTTTACTGATGGATATCAAAGAACACAGCCTTCAGTATGGATTGTGCCTCAACATCAACAAAGCAAAATTCCTTACAACTGGGTCAGTAAGCAACTTCATGATAAATGGAGAAAACATTGAGGTTGTCCAAGATTTTACTTTGCTTTACTCAGTTCTACAATCAACACCTGTGGAAGCAGAAGTCAAGAGATCAAAAGACGCATTGTATTGGGAAAATCTGTGGCAAAAGACCTCTTTAAAGTGTTGAAAAGTGAAGATGTCACATTGAAGATGAAGGTGCACCTGACTCATGCCATGGTCGTGGTATTTTCAGTTGCATTATATGATTGTGAAAGAGACAGGAGAAGAATTGATGCTTTTGAATTATGGTACTAGACACAAATATTGAATATACTGTGGACTGCCATAAGAACCAACAGATCCTTCCTAGAAGAAGTGCAATCAGAATGCTCCTTGGAAGTAAGGATGGCTTGTTGTTGTTGTTGTTAGGTGCCATCGAGTCGGTATCCGACTCATAGCAACCCTCATAGGGTTTTCAATGGCTGAGTGCTTTGGGATTGCCTTGGGAGTGGATTGCTAGGCCCTTCTCCCATTTTTGCGGTGCTGGGAATTGAACTCGGGGCCTCAGAGACTGCACCGCAGTGCTCTACCCACTGAGCTAAGTCCCAGCCCAAGGATGGCTAGACTGCATATTTTTAGGTATTTTGGACATGTTGTCAAAAGGGAAAAATCCCTGAAGAAGAACATCATGTTTGGGAGAGTGGCAGGTCAACGAAGAAAGGAAGACTCTTAATGAGATGGACTGACACAGTGGCTGCAATAACAAGCTTAAACATAAAAAGGACCATGTGCCTGGCACAGAGTCAGAGAGTGTTTTGTTCTATTGTACTAGGGTCGCTGTGAGTCAGACCTCACTGGATGCCACCTAACAATAACAGCAACTAATCACTTATGCATACATCTATATGAGGTAAAAATATTAAACACAGGCCAGACACCCAAAAATAAGAAGAATGATTGTTTCTGGAGTTGAAGATTATCTCAACAGGCAACAGGCAAGGCAAATTAAAAGGGTATAATTTTAATCTGCAATTGTTTTATTTCTTATAAAAAGATTAAAATAAATGCCAATCTGGAAATCCAAAGTCCAAAACTTTTCAAGTGCTGACATGACACCATGAGGGGAAATTCCACACCTGACCTCTGGTGGTTCCCGGTACACAGATTTTGTATCATGCACAAAATTATTAAAAATTACCTTCAGGCTTTGTAGCAGGTATATATGAAACATAAATGAATTGCAATGTTTAGCCTTGGGTTCCATCCCCAAGATATCTCATTATGTGTGTGAAAATTTTCCAAAATGCAAAAAAATGTGAAGTCTGAAACAGTTCTGGTCTCAAGCCTATATAAAAATATTCACATTTATTAAGTCTGAGAGTAAATATACTAGAGTTTGTTTTATTTCCCCTACGTTGAAAACCCTGTGACGTTCGCTATGAGTTGGATACCAACTCGACAGCGCCTAACAACAACAACAATAATAGTTTTCTGTATAATTCTTTTTGCTTCAAATTAAAATGAAAAATAGTGCCACAGAAAAGTTACACATATTCATTCACTCACTTACTTAACAAAGATTTAACATCAACAAAGATTCAAGATGCTATTACCACATTCTAGGTACTATTTATATCCTGGGCATGTAATAGTGAGACAAGCAGTCCTGTCCCAGGCCCACACAGGGCTTACTACCTACAGGCTCAAGATCAGTATTTGCAGAAATAATGCATTTACTCAAGATTTTCCCGGAAGTTCAGCTTAGAGTTCACATCATGTGCTGGGAAGAAGCATTTAGGCATGGCCAGGTTTTAATTCCAGCTCTGCCCCACCCTTGCTAGGTGCTCCTAGAATGTCTGACTCATGGGCATGTTACCAGAATCAAGGAGAAAGTGCAGGTAGAGCACTTAGCTTATCCCTAGCTCCAATGAAACATTCAACAGGTCCTTTGTCCCTGCAGAGAACCTGTGGATTTAATTCCTACTGTAGGAATGCTGAGTGTACATCTGGAATAATTATATCTAACAGCTGAGCAGGAGTTGAATCAGCTCCAGTTTCTTCACATGTTGTTCAAACATCAAAACAGCAGGCTAATTTTTAAGAGCCGAAGAGGGGATAAACGTTTGACCCAGAAGGTAACCAGGATGAGGGGACAGCTGAAAAACTGAAGAGAGATGCCTGAACAAGGAAGAAATTAACAATTGACCTCAATGGTATCCATGTGGTAGAGGAATAAGATTTATTTTTACAGAACTCAGAATGACTTAGATGAAAAGGGGTTTGGCTCTTCACAAGGAAGACAATTTTAGTAACCCCAGTTGCCCAGGGAATAAAAGACCTCTGAAAGGAGGTGGGGAAATAACTCCCCATCACCGTGGACAGCCATGGACATGACAGATCAGCATTTCATGGTGATGCTTCAAAGGAAATTTAGGCATCACATGGGCTGCCTGGCCATATGAATTTTTAAAGTTTTCAAGGGTTGAGAGCTTATAACCCTAACTCATGCTAAGAGTAGATAAATAGCTGCAAAGATGTGCTGCACCTGGCCCACCTGGAGATCCTTCATTGATCCCTTAATAGAAGCTGCCATCTTTGCAACATCTTTGCAGGTTTTCAAAGTTCTCTCACGTGGATTTTCACATTTCTCTCCAGGAGCCAGGGGAGAGATGGCAGCTCCATTTCTGGGCTGCCTAGGAAGAGGTGCAGGGGTGGAAGAAAGAGGACAGTCTCCTGGCTGGCCTTGCAGGGCCCTGCCCACCACAGGACCAAAGCACTGGAAAGGATGCTAGAGCCTCTGCACCCTGCAGCTGGGCCCTGGGCTTGGCTGTGGACTTCATGATCAAAAAGCAAGTTCGGTGCAAAGGGTGGGCAAGAGGTCCAGAGCACGGAATGTGGAGGGCTGTTTCCATAGCCGCCACCACTGCTATGCTCCCATCTACATAGAGAGAATGTGGATGCTTGCAGTCAGACACCAGCTAGGTCCTCAGTCCCCACCCTGGTGAGGTCAAAACACTGGAAACCTCATATCTGCCTCTAGGCCACAAACCTTGGGAGCAGGCAGGAGTCTAGGAGTCAGACAGATGCCCCTCCTCAGCCCTTCTCCCTGATGCTGACTCCTGGGAAGAAAGAAGTGCCAGGGAAAGGCAGGCAGTGGTCAGCAGAGACCCTTCTGTGGCCAGGGAAGTTCTTCAGCAGAGTGACAATGAGCATACATGTGTTTCAGTCCTTATAGATGCAAGACAAACTGACCCAAGCTGGCTGCAAAAATGAGAACCGATAACAATCGTTTTGTTGTTATTCTCTCTCCTGGTTGTGGAGGAACCTGGGCTTATTTACACAGTGCCCGTTCAGGGTCTCTTAATGCAGTTGCAGTCAAGTGGTGGCTGGGGCTGGGGACACCTTGGAGGTGTCTTCACTCACAAGGCTCCTTGTGGAACAGGCTGTCAACTCTGGCCTCAGCTGGGGCTGCAGCCTGGAGCTCCTCCCATGTGTGGCTTTCAATGCCTCAGCTTCCTCCCAGCATGGCCCCGGGGTCCAAGAGCAACTCACCGCGAGAAAGAAGGCTGAGTGGGGGCTGTATTGCCTTTTATGACTCAGGTGTATAAGATATATAACTGCTGCCACAATCTATCAGTGAGTCACAATGGCCACTCAAGGGGGTGAGGGGTGGAAGGCAACTTCACATGGAGAACACCACAGTGCTTGTGGGCAAGATTTAAAACACGATGAGGGTCAACCCTTCCTCCAGAAGCTGCATGCCACATTCCAGCATAGGAACGCCCTCCCGCTGGCCCCAGCTTTGAGCCGAAAAGCACCATGGAGCTGGATGAGTCCCACACTCAGAAATACAAAATCATGGAGGAGCTGAGCACCAGGGCAATGGGGCGCCCCACTTTAAACATATCCACTCACTTTGAAAGATGATTTAGTCTGAAATATGAGTTCCATTTCATGCAAGGCAGAGCCCAGTGAGGGATTAAACACTTGCCTAAAGATCTGGCTGCATCTGCTTTGATCTCTGGAGCTGGGAAAGCCAGTGCAGACCTCTAAAATCACATACATGCCAAAGATAGGCTGGGCTGCGTGTCTGCTGCCACACTGCACTTCCCACATCTATTCAGGGCTCAAGTGTAGTCTTCTCTCTGAGTTTACCTAAGTCCCTGGCCCAGGCCCCGATGTCACTTCTAGAAATACCTCTTTTACGTTCGTGGATTACGGCATAAAAAGATCTGCCCTGGTGAAGGGATTCTTCGGAGCAAAGCCCTTAGTTTCCTGTAGAAGGACCTGAGTTATGATTTTCTTTCTCCTTTTGCAATTTTGACATATTTGAAGCTTCCCTGGGGTCCTGAGAAGTCCAACAGAGTAGACAGAAGTTGCAAAAGATGAATGAGGAAGTCGGGAATGTTTCCTGGTCTTGGAGAAAGCCCCCTCTCTCCCGAAGACCCGAACCTGAGCCTGCTGCTTGGGGCACTGCAGCTCAGGAAGCCATCAGTTACATACAAGTCACAAGGCAGTGACAACGAGTGGGGTGAGCCTGAGGACTTGAATTTACCAAGAGGAACACACATGCATGCAGAGGAAGGGGAAGGGTCATTTCATGGTCTTCTGGGTTAGGAAGGGCTTTCAAACCCATTCCGCCATGTTGTGGAGGGAGAAGAAGGAGTTTAGCAGTGGCTGCTCATGCCAACTCACCTCCCCTCACCTCTGCTCTCTGGGACACACTGGCCCGACTTCCAGTAACCAGCACCCATACTCCTTTACCTGAGGGCTGCCCCTCACTGGCACTTCTCTACCTGCATGAGGGGCAGGCTGGACATGCCAGGACGTTGACAGCCCTTGCAGCAGTCCCCTGTGAATGACTGACAGAAGTTAGGGTAGGCAAGCCGGGCGTGGTGGCACACGCCTGTAATCCCAGCAGCTGGGGAGGAGGAGGCAGGAGGATCGCAAGTTCAAGACCAGAGACAGTCAGTGTAACTTAGCGAGACCCTGTCTCAGAAAATAATAAAATCTACAAAATGGGCTGGGGGTGCAGCTCAGTGGTCCAGGCCCTGGGTTCAACCCCTAGTACCGAAAAAAAAAAAAAAAAAAAGAACTTAGGGTAGGCATATGCCAGCTCCCTCCCCTCTGCATGGAAGAACTCTGAGGGGTTTTTCTCCACTGAATCCAGGGTTCCCTGGGCAAATAAGGCCAATGTACCCAGAGTGGAAACCAGCTAATGATGTGTTATACATTAGCTATTTCAGCTTCCCTTCCCATCTCACTTGCCCACTCCCTATTGTATTTCCTGAGATCTCCATCTAAAGAAACAAAATGCACCCAAATCCTTGTCTTGGTGTCTGCTTCTAGGGGAAGCAAAACTAAGTCAAGGTACTTGATAGGTACAGTGATATATTTAGGGTCACCAAGGCTATGACATCATTGTACATATCATTTGTGCATCTCAAATGATCTACTTCAAATCACCTTGTCAAGAACTAAAAAATAAAAAAGGAATACACAAAAACAAATGACACCAAAGGGTTCTGCAGAGACAGTGGAGTTTGTAGGACAATGAGGATCTTGCCCCATCTAACGACCTAACACACACACTGTTCCCACTTCAGTGCAGGGAGTCAGGTTTCCTTACCTACCCAGGAATCTACTTCTTAGTTATGGTGCTTGCAGAATGGCAAACCCTGTAATGAGCAGTCTTCCCTGCTTCAGGAGGATGCCATGTCAGCCTCCTGGGCCCTGGAAGCAGCCTCTATAGCAGAATAACAAGGCTATTTACTCAGTGGATCACACCACTTCTTCCAGCTCCTCAGCTCCTCTCCTACTTCTTTCATAGCTGAACATGCTGCATTACATCTGGGAAAGCAGGACTGGTTACAAGGCCGTAAGGACCAGGGAGACCACGTGGCCTCTCCCGCCCTCTGGGTCCTTCCTATTACTACTGCACATCTCTCAGTCCAGCTCATGGTTTACTTTGGAGGGAAGGGCAAGGGAGGAGAATGGATTAACTAGCCCTTGCTACACTGCCCTCCCTACTCAAGGAAAGCTCTGGCTAACTTCCAGACACCACTTAAGTCTCTTTCAAAGTTGACCTAAAATAAGTATCTAAAAAAAGTGACTGAAATCTACAAAGCATTTCCTGGAAAGACACACACCCAAAATAATACGATCTACTTGGAAAGTTAATCACAGTGTATGTGTTATCTATATGTATCAACTTACATTTACAGTGTGTATTTGTGGGTCTGCATACATAGTCAAGAATGTATGTGCACACAAAAACATGGATCAATCCTCAAAACAGTGTGCTAACAAGGCTTACACGAAACAGTACATCTTGCATGACTCATAAAGTTCTGGAATAGGCATCAAGTAATCTATAGTAAGTCAGATGCTTGGTTGTACAAAGATGAGTTAAACTGGGGATTTTCTGAGAAAGGGCATGAGAGAACTCCCTGGGATGATGGTAGGGTGAAGGTCTTATACCTTCCTGGCAGATGGGTGCACAAGTGTATTTACATGTCAGAACTCCCTGATGGTACACTTAAGACTTGTGCACTTCATTATATATAAATGTAGCCCAAAAAGAAGGTAAATAATGAGCTTTAGTGATATGCACACTAAAACACATGCGAGAAAGTGTATATTGTTAGGCAGGCACAGAGCTTCTCCTCCCCTTGGAGAGAACCGCCCCACGCCCCACAGAGCCCTAGGTGGGCACCAGGCAGGAGTCACCAGTGCCTCCCAGAACACAGTTCCATGCACGTGCCCCACAGTGGGGCTTTGCACTCCCCAAGGGTGGGTACTGCGTCCTGGTTACCATGGGGACCTGGATCCTCCTTCTCCTGGCCACTAGTATAGGACCTGTCACAAAATATAAGGTGGTGCATTCTTCTACCCACTATCCCCCAGTCCTCAAAAACCCACCAAAAGACCCACCAAAACATGACTTAAAATCTGCCCTGCCCAGCAACACTTCCAGCCTATCAGAACCCTCCAGCACTTGCTTCCTACCTATCCTGATGCAACACATCAATCACCCCTTCTCCCCTCCCATCTAGAACCCCTAAAAGCCTCGCCCTTTCCTTCCCCAGGCACTGCTCTCTCCTTTGCTAGAAACAGCCCTGGAAGCTTCTCCCAATAAAGGTCTATTGAGTTCATGAGTTTTCGGGTCCTTACCTAACATAACTATCTTTTGACTTGCGCTATTTTGTTTTGTTGTTTTTGAGACAGGGTCTTGCTTTGCAGCCCTGGCTGGCCTCCATTTTGAACTCCTTCTGTCTCAGCCCCCTGAGTGCTGAGATTACAGGTGTGCACCACCACATCCAAGGATTGAATATATTAATTTCTGCAAATTATTTTAGAATCCACTACAACAGGATGGATTGATGAATGGATATAAGGTTGGATACATGGATGAACATGTGATAAAGCCAGTACAATAAAAGGCAAATTATAGAGCCAAGGGGCTAGGTCTATAGGTGGTCACCATAAAATTCTATTTTTCTGTATGTTTGCAAATGTTTGTGATAAAATGTTGGAGGAAAAAAATTTTTAAAGCCAGGTGCCATGGTGCACACCTGTAATCCTAGTAATTTAGGAGGCTGGGACAGGAGGATCATAAGTTTGAAGCTGGAAGCAGCTTGAACAACTTAGCAAGATCCTGTCTCAAAATAAAAATTTAAGAGGGGGCTGGTTCAGTGGTGGAGTGCTTCCCTGGTATGCACAAGGCCTTGGGTTCAACCCCCCCCCACACACACACACCGCATACTACAAAAACAAACAAACAACAAAAAATAAACCTAAAGGCAAGATTCTTGAACCTGAATGGGGAGAGAGAAAATACAAATTTTCAAATATACAGATCATGAAACTGTGGCATTTTAAGACAATAATTCTGGATTCACAAGGGTAACTACCGAGACACTATGTCCTCCTGGAAACTACTAAGCAGAGCCACGGTGCACTGAGATATTTGGCCTGTGCAGCTTAAAGGAAACATTTTTGTTTCTGAGCTGTGAACGCATAATAACTCTACAAAGGGGCCAATTCCCTGTCTGAAACCAGGGTCAATGGATTAAAAACAGCCAATGAAGGCGGAGGTACAGCTATGTTACCTCTTTAAATTCGGTATTAAATAATTCAATTTAATAAATTGGCCCAGGGTTTGTGGTTAAAATGGAGCAGGCAGTGGAGAAATATGGAAGGACAGTGGCTCCTGTGTCCATGGAACATGGGAAAACTCTTTTTGGATAATTTGACTGAAGTCACATCTAAAAGGCAAACTCACACCTTGACACTCTGAATGGTGAAAGGGAGCCATGGTCTGAATATTTATGCTCCCCAAAATTCATATATTAAAACTCTACCCCCCAAGATATCAGGAAGCAGAAATGGGATTATTGTCCTTATAGAAGGAAATCCAGAGAGCTGCCTTGTCCTTTCTACCATGTGAAGTTATGGTGAGGAGGAGCCATATCTGAACAAGGAAGGGAGCCCTCACCAGATACCACCCCTGCTGGTGCCTTGTTGGTGGCCTTTGAACTTTCAAGACTCCGGAAGTGTGAGTAATACATTTCTGTTGTGGAGAAGCCACCTGAGCCAGGTGCAATGGTGCACACCTGTGATCCCAGCCACCTGGGAGATGGAAGCAGGAGGATCATGAGCTGGAGGCCACAGACAGACTGTATAACTTAATGAGACCCTGTCTCAAAATAAAAAATAAAAAAGGGGTTGGGGTTACAGCTCAGTGGTAGACCTAGCATGCATGAGGCCCTGGGTTCAAGCCCCTACCACTGGGGAAAAAAAAAAACAAAAAAACAAAAACAAAAAAACAAGCCACCTAGTCTATATTATTGTTATAGCAGCTAAAATGGACCAAGGCAAAGCAGGACAGAGTCAAGTACAGAACAAGCCCCATTTCTTTTCCATCTGTGCCTGGCCTTTCAATTCCTCTACTTTATCCTCTGGCAGCCATTCTGTCCAGCCAAACTTGCGTGCCCAGTCCAGAGCCCCAAAGTCCCATCATTAGTAGATTTTCTGTGAATTTTCCAAGGGCAAATCAACAAGATTTCAGCATAGGTGGAATTCCTCCTCCCCAATAAAAGATGCATTGGAAGGCTTATTGTGATGCTTGTGACTGGCATGTACTCTGACAAAAAATTTATTTCTACTATATCCCTGGATTTTTATAATATTAGTACCTGTCAGATCCACATTATTGTCATCCTATAGTAGAAAATCCCATGCCTTAAAAATTAGAGAGCAGAAGGAACAGCATGAATACTATCATACCTTCCTAAGCATCACTCACTGTGACCCTATTTGTGAGACCTCTTCACATTCACGCGCAACGTGTGTTCAGGAAATGGGTATCCACTCAAGGCTGAGTGGATGCTGCACGCAAAGCACCTCACACACTTTATTCCACCAACTCTGTTTTTGTCGTGAGTTGTCCACACTGCACAAAGGAGGCCAAGCCTCTGAGAGGCTAAGTGGCTGGGTCAGGGTCCCAGAACCTGTGTGTGGACATCAAAGTCAGGATTCCTGCCTGGGTCTGTGGGACCGTGGCCTGTGTCCCTAACTCCACCCAGGAGTCATAAAACGTGGGCATCTTTATCTTTAGGTTCCCTCAGGACTCCAATATAGTGGGGGTACTTTCAGCATCATTTTAGAGAACAAATAATAGAAATTGTAATGAATCTAGCCCCCTCTCTGCACCCCAGCCTTTGCCTCATCAGAGGGATCTGGAACCTATCATCTTTCCTTTTTCAATCCCCTGTCTCTGATCCCAACGGTGTGGGGCTGGGGGGAGTCCTGCTGTCCCACTGTAGATATGGGGCAGGAGTCTAGCTGAGCTCATGCAACAAAGGCCTTTGCAGAGACAGATCAGCCACTAGGCTGGGCTCAAATCCATTTTGTTCTGAGTCTGCTTCTAAAAAGGTGAGCTTTAGCTTAGTTGGTAGAGTGCTACTCTGTGTCCCAGGTTCAATCCTCAGCACTGTAAAAATGAGAGAAGCAGCCCACTCCCAAAACAATGTCAAAACAATCAGCCCTTGAAAACCCTATGAATAGCAGAGAAGCACTGACACAATGCTGGGCATGGCACAGTGTTGGGGAGTGGTTTGTTCTCTTGTACATAGCGTAGATATGAGTCAGACTCGACTCAGCACCTAACAACAACAACAATCTTTAATTCAGGGATTTTATTTATTTATTTAGGTACTGGGAAGTTGACCCCAGGGCCTCACACAAACTTCACAGTCTACAACTGACCCACACCCTCAGCCCCTTTTTTATTTATTTTGAGACAAAGTTTCACTAAGTTACACAGGTTGCCTCTGGCCTCAAACTCATGATCCTCCTACCTCAGCCTCCTGAGTCACTGGAATCATAGACATGCACCATTGCACTGGGCCTCAATTCAGGGATTTTATCTTCAATTACAGAAATTTCAGCCAAGCGAAGGGGATCAAAAGGTGCCTGTTAGATAACCTAGACATGTTCTTATTTACACAGCCTCTCTGAGGTGGACTGTGTGCCCTGCTGTAGGCCTAACTAACTGGTCAAACTGGATGGGTGGCTGTCAGTTCCTAGAGAAGCTTTGAGGAGCTCCTAGGGGGCAGAGGTTTGGCTTTAATAGGCCTCATCCTTGCCTGGGGGCCCAGAGTTCACCCAGCCCTGAGTGCAATATGCTCAGGGTCAGAGTATGGGTAGGAGAGCTGATCAGCACCCTAAGGCCCTACCCTGAGTCCCACAAGCACCAGTGGATTGGGAGAGGTGAGCACTGAAGTAATTGAGGGCTTGTTGTTGTTAGGTGCTGTCAGTCGGTGTCTGACTCACAGCAACCCTACATACAATAGGTGAAACACTATTGTTAGTACTTCTCTGATATTAATAGGGTTTTCAATGGCTGATTGTTTTTTTGGGAGTGGGTTGCAAGGTCCTACTCCTAAGCTTACAGTATCTGGTGTTCATATGTGGTCTCCCATCCAAGTACTAACCAGGACCAACCCTGCTTAGCTTCTGAGATCTGATGGGATCAGATGCCATAGTGGTACGGCTACAGGCCAATTGAGGGCTAGAGGCAAGACAAAGTCTACAAATAAGACCAGGCAAAAATATTCCCTCCTAACTTTAATATACAGGGATTTTAAAATACAGCTAATGTGAACCCAAACCTGATATTTTTAAGAAAGCTTAGAAACAAAACCCATGCCCCTCTAAAGACGGGTCATAAAAAATGAGTAACTATTCCTATGGCTCACAAGGAAGCTAGAATGCATGCGGAACCTAGAGCAAGACAGGCTTGGGATCTGCGATTGGTGGATGTTCTCCCTTTGAATGCAGGGAGGGTGGGGTACCTGAATCACAGAGCCCACCACCTCTACCTCAGGGTGACATCAGTAATATTTAATCCAGCACAGGTACCATCTAGGGGAAGGGTCAGGGCAGCAGAGGGAAGCTCAGAGGGTGTCATGCCTGCTTCAACCCTGCTGCCAGGCCACCTGGGGCACTAGTCCCAGAGCCTAGAGCAGTGGGCAGCAAGAAACATTTCTGTGAAGTTTCAGAGAGTAGATAGTTTGGACTTTGCAGGCCCTGTGGTTTATGTTGCAACTCCTCAACTCTGCCTTTGTACACAAGCGCAGCCACAGAGATAAATGGACATGTGTGGCTATGTCCCAATAAAACTTTATTTACCAAAAAATAAGTCAACAGGCCCAATTTAGCCAAGAGATTGTGTTTATTGAGACCTGGCTTGAAGAAAAAGGATTTCAAAATCACTAGAAGTAGTAATCCCTATGCTTGCTTTCTTATTTATGACTCGATTTTCAGTTCTTTAACTCAACTTGCCTTTGTCTTAGTCAAAGTTATCTATCAACTAGGCATCATAAGATGGTCCTTCCTGAGCTTGAGGTATTTGTTCCAAAGGCCAAACTATTCCAGTGAGCTAATGAACATGAACTGCTTTGAAAAGTCTGAAGTGCTTTGTAAATAGGCCCACAAAAGCACTGCACCTACAAGCAGAGTTTATCATCCTTTACCTGTGTTTCAGGAAGATTTCAGGCACCACTCACCAGATTAGGCTGCATGGGTGGCTTAAAGAACAGAGTTTTTAAAAAATGCCTCAATAAAAAAGTCTTAAAGGGATATCAAAGCCAAAAGAAATGACTCTTGTCCGGCCCTTTCCTCCCAGGGCCTGAGCATTTTAAGCTCTTCATTAGCATGAAGTAGAAAACCCCCTACTCTATATATCATCCTGTTTGTCCACACACTGGTCTCTTGGGTCAGAAAACCACATCAATCAAAAGCCTCCTAGTTAATATGTCTATCTTCTTCCTACCATACAGCCTGTAAGAATGCCACATTGTGACTGCACCACCCTATATAACTTGGTTATCCTTCAAACAATTCCAATAATCACACCATGTTCTAATGTGCCTGTAGGGGCATAAAGTCCCTTTATCCAATCCTCATCAGTGGACCCTGTATTGCAGGTCTGGCGACAAAGATGAAGGAGCTGCAATTTATTAAGTACGTACTATGACTAGGGACCCAGCTTCTCAACCAAGCTTACTTCACTTAATGATGATTATATCCCTGTGGAGGAAGATTTCTTAATCTGCATTTTACAGACCATGGAAGTGAGGCTCAAAGAATTTAGGAAATTCACCTGATAACACACAGGTTGAAAGTGATGGAACCGGGACTTAGAATTTACTTTAGAACTTGAACATGATTGCCAATGACTTCATCTATATAAAAAACGTTCATTATCTCCCCTAGGGTTCTTGGATATCCAAGGAAACATACATACATACATATAACATGCAACATACAAATGCACACAACTGAGACAATTTCTATCTCACTGACAACCCTCCCAAAGTGAAAAGAGAATCAAATTGCATTAAATTGACCAGATGAGAACTATGATGATGCAGCCAAGAGGTGAAGCCAGGCTGGGAAGACAAAAGTTTGGGTTATGACTTTTTTTTACAATGAGAGTGTACTGGCCTTACTAAGATAAGCATAAAAGCAAACTGGGAGATTTGTTAAAAAAAAGAAGAAAAAAAAAAAACGTTGGGGGAAATTAATGTAACAGAGACTAGCTAGCCAATCATAAACCTATTTTCTCTTCCTTCTACAGTCTACTAATGTACAAGTCCCAGCCTCGCTTGCAGTTAGAAATTGGCATGTGACTGAGCCCTGGCCAATGGAATTTGAGCAGAAGTGAGCATCAAGCCCACAAAACCCTGCTATGCACAATCCTCCATGCTTTTTACCCTCAGTGCAAACAAACACAGTGCCCTGAAAGCCAAGTTTGAGGCTAGGAAGGCCCCAGATGAAAGGATCCAGAGTCTGTGGACTACTTCTTACAACAAGGCCAACCACAGACCAGAACTCTATATGAGAAATAAAGGAACTTCTCTAACATAAAAACCTCAACTCTATTATGGCAGCTACTATTACCCCATCTAACTAATTCAACAAAAAGTTTAATACAAATTAAAAAGCAGATCGCATTAGTTTCTAATTTGTTCCACTTAAGAATGCCAACAGCTATTATTTGAATCATTAAGAAAATTACAACTGCAGAGAGAAGTTAGTGAAAATTATGTAACCTAGTAAAATAACGTATGGACTTAATGAATTTAAATTTAGTTCTTTCCTGGATTTAAACCCAGCAATAACCATGCTGAGTTGATTAGAATCTGTTTCTCCCAATATTTTAATATATTTGGTAAAAAATTATTAAAATTAATTAAACCTGTCAGTTTTTATTTTTGTAATGTTGTTGCTGCCATAGGGATCCTCACAGGGTTTTCAGCGGCTGGCTGGTTGGGGATTGCCTTGGGAATGGATTGCCACATCCTTCTCCTATTTTTGCAGTGCTGGGGATCAAACCGAGGGCCTCAGTGCACCACAACACTCTACAAACAGAGCTAAACCACAGTTCTTTTATAATGTTGTTGTTGTTGTTGTTGTTGTTGTTGTTGTTAGGTGCCTTCGAGTCGTGTCCGACTCATAGCGACCCTCATAGGGTTTTCAATGGCTGATTCAGGATTGCCTTGGAAGTGGAGTGCCACGTCCTTCTCCCATTTTTGTGGTGCTGGGAATCAAACTCGGGACCTCAGAGACTGCAGAACATTGCTCTACCAACTGAGCTAAATCCCAGCCCCTGTGTAATGTAGCTACTAGAAAATCTAAAATTATATTTCTAATCTGTGTTATGTTTCTTTCTTTTTTTTGTGTGTGTGTGTGTATGTGGTACTTGGGGTTTGAACCTAGGGCCTCACATATACTTTGCAAGTGCTCTACCACTGGGCTGCATCCTTAGCCCATTTTTTATTTTTTATCTTGAGTCAAGGTCACACAAAGTTATGCATGCTGCCTCCTGGCCTCAAAATATGCGATCCTCCTACCTCTACCTCCCAAGTCATTGGGATTATAGGCTGGCACCACCACACCCGGTTTGCATTATATTTCTATCAAACAGTGCTATTCTAGGTTGTGTGAACATCAAATTTGCTATCTAATTATTCATCTATATTGAGTATCTACTGTGTGGGAGTTGGGTGGCCCCATTTTGCTTCTGACAAGTCCTGTGACCTTGGGTAGGTTGTTTATCTCCTCTGGATCTTAATTTTTTCCTATAAAAGATGAGAAAGTTGGACCCCTCATGCTCTTTAGAGGAGACATGCCTCATTCTGTGTTAAACCAGCCAAACTCAATGTTATGATTTAAACCCCCAAACAATGGGATCCTGGCACTTATGTTGTTCAGAACTTTGAACAAATCTGCCCTGGTTGCCCATCTCTGTGTGGGTTCTTGTTTATTGGCCACAGTCACTCCTGTGTACCTACCCTAGTATTGCTTCTCTCATAGGGACCTCTAGCCCCCCTCCTCTCTCGGAATTCATATTTGACTCTTAGGGTATGTGGTTTCTGGATATTCCCATAAACACTTGATCTGGCAGACACTCTTGGCATATTCCCTAAGGATCAATGCCCTGCAACCCTCACCTTGGACTTACAACACAGGCCCAGGGTCTTTTTCACTTTCATAGGCCTTAGACCCAACTAATCCAAGTGGTCAGAATCAGGTGACCCTCTATGCAAAGGGCTGAACAGTGACCTCACAGTGACACACACACCAAAGGCCATCATTTTAAATAGTTTCCTTCTTCCAAAGTTTATTTGAAAGAGGAACTCTGAGGAGAAGCTACTTTCCTTAAAATATCAAAGAACTGAAAACCAAAAGATGATAGCTTTTTCTGGAGACAAATTGCAAAGTCTCTCAATAAAATCTTGCAGCTAGTACACAGAAATATTCCAAAGAATCCATTTCTGCTGCAGTTGTCCACCACTCTCAACATTACATTTAGCTAACTTAATTTTCTGTGGATCAAATTTATTCAAAGTTAAATTTCTCTTAATAGGTCATCTGAGTAAACACTTTCAAGTGTTATTTGCCAAAAAACAATATGTTTCCAGGCTTCAGATGAAATCAGCAGTGTCAGGCTAAGAAAACAACCTTAAAAATTCACAGAGAGCTGGAACAATTGCAGAAAAAAAAATGGGGCCTAGAGGTCAGACTTCTCACAGTTCTCTGGAAGTTAAAATAAAATTAATAAAATTAATTAATTAAAGACAGATTTCCACTAAAACCATGTCTTTGAGCGGAGAAGAAGAATGCCATTTCTATAAAAATCCAAAATGTCTAAAACACAACATCCTTAAAATGGCAGCCATCATAGAAAGAGTGGCCCTTCCCACTGCTGTCCCCTAGTCACCAAAATGTCACTGCCATTTTGTAATGAGCCCTGTACCCTGGTTTCCTCTGCCCACAAACTGGGTTCTCCAGGCTCTTGGCACTTATGGAGAGGGTAAAGGAGAGGGGAAGGAGTAGCAGAAGAGTTGGGGTATAACATGGAATTTTGCAAATGCAAAGCAGTTATAAAGGCAAAGAGAACTGGGTCTTAGAGGGGAAGTTTTTGTCAGTCCCTCTTCTGGAAATTTCTCAGAATTATTGGATTTGTGCAATGGGAGGGACAAGGTAGCTGAACATCTATTTCCTAGTTGAAGAAACAGACCTCTGAGAGGCAAATCAGCCTCATGTCCCAGACAGGAAATACAAGCACAATTCAGCTAATTCCCTCTCTGCTTCCTGAATCCAGAGCCTTCCCGATCAACATCTAAAGCCAGAGGTTCTGAGGACAGAGTCCTCACAGGCGGCAACTGGGAGCACTTGGCGACAGGCATCACCTTCACTCCTTTGACACCATTATTCACACAGCCATGGCTCACACAAGCACAATGAATGCTCAGGTTCCTATGCCAATAACCACCCTCCACGCACAGCAGGGACCTGATCCATCATTGTCTCTGTCAAGTGCATGGCTGCAGGTGACATCACTAACGAGAAAGGAGGGAGTCCAGAAACCCCAGGCTCTCTTCCCAGCCCCTGCGATAAGACTTTTGAAAGCAGACACCACTACACTCAACCAGTACAGAGGATATTCACTGCATTCAGGGCCTCTGAGGGGGAACTGGGCAACATCTAGAGAAAGGACCTGCCGTTGGCTCACCCCAGCTCAGTCTTCCCACCCAACAGTAAGTCAGAGCTGCAGAAAATGAATATGGCAGTCCCCCACCACCCACAGTTTTCCTCAATTTCAGTTACCTGCAGTGAACCATGGTCCAAAGATATTAAATGGAAAATTCCAGAGATGAACAACTAATAAATTTATGTAACTTTTATTAGAGTATTCTGTTATAATTGGTCTATTTCATTATTAGTTATCACTGTTAATCTCTTACTCTGCCTAATTTATAAATTAAACTTTATTGCAGACATGCACATATAAGAAAAACAACAGTAGCTATAGGGTTGGGTATTGTCCATGATTCCAGATGTCCACTGGGAATCTTGGAACGTACCCCCCACAGGGCATCTATTGTTCCATTAAAATGGTAATACTAAGTTAGGACCTAACACTTACGTAGACTCTCAATTTTTTTTCCATAAAACATCTGCTCTGTTAAAACTGAGAAGCAGACCTCCGCAGCCTACTGGGAAGTACACCAAGGCAGCAGGGGCCACGTGTGTCTGTGGCATATTCTGACCACATCATTGTTAGACACAGATGGTCAGTAGAGATGGTGGGACTCATTATCACATGTGAGATCTTCAAAGCTTGTCTGTGTGAGAAGATGGTATTTAAGCCTCGCTGTTCAGCTGACTGACTGCTCAGACCTGGGACCCTTGAGGGTGTAGATTGTTGACAGAATGGGACAGGCCATATCTGGCTATTCTTTTGGAGCAGCTAGAGAATGCGGCTCTGGAATCTTGCACCATGACCCACATGCAATGGATCCCCGCAGAAGACATGAGGAAGTTCATGAGTAAACTCCTACTACAGAGCTATCAGCATAGGGTACTAAGCTGTACATCATTATCAATTCTCATGACAGTCATGAGAGGTCAAAACAATTATCCCAATGTCACACCGAAGAAGACAGACTTAGAGAACTTGATTATGTTGCCCAAAGCCCATAGCTTCTAAGTTGATATTCAAACCCAGGTAAGCATGATTCCAGGAACCAGGTTAGAAATAGGGCTCCTGTGGGCATGGTGGCGCATGCCTGTCATCCCAGCCACTCAGGAGACAGAGGCAGGAGGATCACAAGTTCAAGACCAGAGGCAGTCTGCATAATTTAGTGAGACCCTGTCACAAAAACTAAAAAAAAATGGGCTAAGGGTTCAGCTCTGTGGTCCAGCACTTGCAAATCATGCAAGTGCCAAGGCCCTGGGTTCAACCCCCAGTACTGCAAAAAAAAAAAAATGAAATGGGGCTCTTGGATATACATATCTACATCCTTCAGACGTTTGCAAGTGAGCTGGAAATACAGGAGGAGTGTCCAAAGATGACTAGGAGTTCTAGACTTTCCTGTTTAATGGTCCCTTCTGTGCTGACAGAAATGTTCTAGGATCTGTGCTATCTAGCCACTAGTCACATGCAGGTACTGGGTGTCTAACCTGCAGTTAGTGCAACTGAGGATCTGATTTTTAAATTTTATTTAATTTGAATTCATTCTAATTTAAATCATCACTGAATGTCCACATTGGAGGGCACAGCTAGACACATTTCATACTAACAGCTTTCAGGAAAAGGAAGAGCCCCCTATGGTCTGGGCAGCCCAAGTAAGCTTTGTGAAGGCTGCAGGCTCTGCCATCTAAAGACTTGAACAGGACTCTTCCTGCTTCATGTCTTCCCTACTCATCTTCCCTACAGAATTTGGTTCAGAGTCAAGAGCTCCAGAAATGAAGCCTAGTCTTTTTAGTCAACAGATGAGGAAGTCAGAAACTGTAAATAGAAAACAGAAGGAGGGAACTAGCAGAGGGAAGTAAAGATTGTGGAAGGTGAGATGGGGAGGAGAATTGATGTAGAGGGATAAAAGGGGAGAGAATAATCTCAATGTAAACAATGCAACTTCATGAGCACATTGGAAAAATTGGGGAACATAACCCAAATATGCATTTGAGTTTTACTACATATTAGTCATAAAGCTCTATAAACCTTGCAAATTGATAAAAGTGTAACCAAAAGTGATGTAATAGTTGCATAATGGAAAAAACCAATGCTGTATTACTCTGTACCCCACCATCATTTACCAATAAAGGGAGAAAAAAGAAAAAAAACATTTACTATTAATAATAAGAACTCATTTCTTGGACTTTAAACAAAGTCTAAGTGCACTTAGAAGGATTGGAATTACACAAAACATGCTCTCTAATCCAGCATAATTGAGCGAAAAATCACCGACAACAGCAAAGGACGCAAAATCCCTTATGTTTCGAAATTAAATGTAAAGCTTATAAATAACTCACATGCTGAAGAAAAAAATGACAATTGAAATTTAAAATACTTCAAGCAGGATCATAGTGAAAATGTGACAGAGCAGAACTTGAGTGGTGCAGTTCAATTCTGATTTAAAGGGAAATGTATAGTACTAAAATGCATGCATTCAGAAAGAAGGGTGAAATCAATCCGCCAAGGACTGTCTTGAGATGGTTAGAAACAGCAGTGGGGCCAATCAATAAAATTCTTCATGAAAGATGCCAGAAAAAAAAAAAAAAGAAAAAAGAAAAGAAAAGAAAAAGAAAAGAAAACTGAGAGCAGATGCCACTATATTCAAGCAGTACAAATGATATTCACTGCATTCAGGGCCTCTTAGTGGAAAGTGGCCAATGTCTAGCAAATTGGTCCATATTCTTTCTGGACCTGCTCTACATAGTTTGAGCTCTCTTTTACTGTCTCCCACCTCCCCCCTGAAGCCTTTCTTCTCTGCCCTTGCCCTGTGCCCTCCCTGATGATCCCACCAGGTGCTGAATTTGTGCTCTTTTTATCAAACTGGAGACAATCTATTTGCTACCTATGAAGCTGACTCATTTCTTCTCTTGGAATGGTTTTCAATGCACTTGAAGATTCTATACTTGTCACTCTAACAAAGGAATTTTCTAATATAGTGAACAACGCTACTCACAGAGATACTGCCCACCTTCTCCCCAAACACAACACCATCAACAGGGAACAGAAGCCCTCCATCCCCACTGGGCCTGCATGTGGCCAACCCCAACATGGGAAACTGGTCACCATGTTGTGTCTGATTCCATTGTTCCCATACCAAAGGTGAAAACTGGGCTGTCTGTTTTCTGTTTCTGTCCATCCCACTCACCAGCAGCATATCGGTTGGAGAAAGATGTTGAAACAATGTTTGACTACAAGGCCAGAACAGCCAACAGGGTCCTTGGCACAGAACCTGTTCTCATCATGTCCCTTCAGGCCAGTCATTCATGAATCTTGGAACATTCATGGCTCTGTCCTCTCAACTGAGATACTAGAAAACTTCATGGCCATTTTAATTTCATGCTAATGTACCTGCCATTTGTTTCACTTTCAAGAATGTTCCCTGTGGGCATTTAATAACAACCATAGTAACCCCTGCGGCCGTAGCCCTGTGGAATCTGATCCTGTCAGATCTTGGAAGCTAAGCAGGGTCGGGCCTGGTTAGTACCTGGATGGGAGACCTCCTGGGAACACCAGAAGCTGTAGGCTTGGGAGAAGGACCTGGCAACCCCCTCCCAAAAATCAATCTGCCACTGAAAACCCTATGAACAGCACAGAAGCACTGACAATCGTGTTTCCCCTGTTGTACAGGGTCACTATGAGTCGGATACCGACTTGACGGCACCTAACAACAACAACAACATAGTAACCCCTGAATTCTTCAACTTGAGAAATATAAATTATATAGGGCTTTGCAGCCTGTAGCCATACTACCCTGGTGTCTGATCCTGTCAGATCTTAGAAGCTCACCAAGGTAGGACCTGGTTAGTCCATGGATGGAAGACCACTTGGGAACACCAGGTGCTATATGCTTGGGAGAAATACCCAGATGCCCATTCTCAAAACAATCAGCCATTGAAAACCCTATGAATAGCAGAGAATTACTGACATAGTGCTGAGCATGGCACAGTGTTGGGGTTTTGTTCTGTTATACACAGGGTTGCTATGAGTCAGACCCAACTCGATGGCACCTAACAGGGAGAGGTTCACAGGTAGGTGTGAGGAGATCTAGTTCTGATTCTTTCCAGCTTTGCCCAAGGACTGACTGGTATGATTTTTAGTATGTTGGGGAAGGCCCCTTCTACTCACTTTCCCAAAAAAGAGAAGACACCCAACTTCCTGAAATACCTTCTACACTCAAAGATCTATGGTCTTTGGGGATGCAATGATGATTGTTTATATCCATTCATGATGCCACCAAAAGTGAGACAGGTCTTTGGATATGGCATCTGCACACTGTTGTGTTCCTGGGTCCTTGGAAAGGGCACACATGAGAGCAAAGTGCACACCAGGAAAGAAAGGAAGACCCCAGACAGCTCTGAAGTCCAAACAGGGGTGGCAAAATATGGACACACACATAATCTGTCCCACAGCTGGTTTTTGTATAGCCTGGGAACTAATAATGGGTTAAAATATTTTAAAGCATTGTAAAAAATAATAACAGGTTAAAGACTATATTATAGACACTGTCAACATGGCCTGCATAGCCCAAAAATAATTACTGCCTGGCCTTTTCCAGAATAAGTTTGCCAAGTCCTGGTCTAAACTATCAAGGACTTCATCCATCTAGATGGCTACTTGTCATTTCCCTGAGCACTGATGAGCTGGGTCCTAATAATTCCTAGTTCTCTTTGAGATTGTTCAAATTTGTTTTCTTTTTCAGCACAGTAATATCAGAGTAAAATGTTCCATATATTTCTCTAAGAAAATCACAGCAAATATAACAACAGGTAAGTGCACATTCACTACTTCCAAGAAGATCGATGTCATGGGTGAGGATCTGGCCCAACTTCTGTGTATTTTCCATGACCAAAAGAAGGCTCACTAAGCCAGAGAGGATCTTAGGGACGAAAGCAAAGAACAAAACATCCTTACCCATCCTACTCAGTTGTTAGCAGCTTCTCACTTACTTAGCACCAGCTTCCACATTTGATATTAGTGCGGAGTCAGGAGACCCCTGAGTTTGACTTACCTGTTCCTCACCTCCACTAGGAAAAGAATGTAGAAGTATAACCATGCCTTAATAATCCATTGGGGTCTCACCTTTGAGTTTCTGAGACACCTGCCGTAAATATCCTTAAAAATCTCTCTAGATTAGAACTCAAAAGAAAAAACATGGCATCCATCCCTTTCTGAGCCATAATCAAAGAAAATGGCAGCCACTGCCTGGTGGACAGCCATCTGTTACCTGGTTCAGTGCAGTTCTTGCTCCAGAATCCTTTATCTTCAGAAGTCAGAGTGTCGTTCACCTGCATTAGCTTCCTCCCCACCATCCACTTTCTATCTTCTCCGATGAGGTCCATGAGGTCAAGCTCTGGGGAGAAAAAGATAATATCCACGTATCACTGACAGCAGGGTTTCAGCCTTAACTTGTGCTGGGTGCCCAGTTCCTTCAGCAGCCATCAGTTGCTCAGCCCTGGTAGACTGCCTCAAGCCATCCTCCCTCTAACTGCCAAGGGCTTCCTCGGGCTGCTGAATCCTACTGGGTCCACCCATTACAGGCAGGCCTCTGCCCATGGCAGGCAAGAACTGGTCCACAAATACCTCCCTGCTTCAGCAGGATGATTTTCAGGTGTGTATTCTGGATTTTAGAGTTTTCCCAGTAGGACTGAGCTCCCACTGTCTACAGTGTAACTAAAGTGTATTTGATTAATGGCTATCTCTTCCCTCTCTGAAAAGACTTCTTCAAAGTGCTGAAAAGTAAAGATGTCACACTGAAGACGAAGATGTGCCTCACTCATGCCATGGTATTTTCAGTTGCATCATATGGTTGTGAAAACCAAACACTGAACAAGGGAGACAGGAGAAGAATTGATGCTTTTGAATTATGCTGCTAGAGACAAATATTGAATATACCATGGACTGCCAAAAGAACCAACAGATCTGTTCTAGATGAAGTCAACCAGAGTGTTCCTTGGAAGCAAGGACACCTAGACTGCATCTTACATGTTTTGGATATATAGTCAGAAGGGACCAATCCCTGGAGAAGGACATGATATTTGGGAGAGTAGAGGATCAACGATAAAAAGGAAGACCCTCAACTAGATGGATTGACACAGTGGCGGCAACAATGGGCTTACACACAAAAAAGATTGTGTCCCTGGCACAAAATTGGAGAGTATTTCTTTCTACCATACATAGGGTCACTATGAGTTGGACTCAACAGCACCTAACAACAAACAAAACTTCCCTGTCTCAATCCCTCTACCCAAAGACCTGAGAAATATTTAACAGCCAATATCCTAGGGGGAAAATATTCCATTTGTATAGCCATTGGCCAGTTTCCATAGTAATAGTATATCCATTAGGGCTAATATCAAGCTACCAACATGACATCATTGAGAACAGAGCTGGAAAGGAATGGGTACAATCTATTCCACTGTGTCAGTGTGAGCTGGTTTCAGCCCACTGAAGTCCACCCACCACCAGGATTTACTTGAACCATCTCCCAAGTCAACCAACAGCTGGTGAACATGTGTTCATGATATGACTCTTGGGGGTTACCCAAGCCAAGACATTAGTTCACTATCTCCAAAGCATAGACCAGTGGGGCTTCCAGTGTCAGTTTTCAAAAATATCAGAGATGAAGGAAAAAGTAGATTACAGAAGGCATGTTAGTGGTGAGCAGACCACAGACTTTGGGTGTCCAGCTTGGGGAGATGGAAGGGCTAGGAGGAAGAACAGAGACAAAAGGGCACCTGAGGAGAGAACATTGTCCATTCTGTTTAGGACATGCTGAGTCTGTGGATGGTCTAAAGTAGGTAAAAGTACCTCAGTGGGAGAGTTCTCACAGGCAAGGGCATGAGACACACATTTGGGCAGGGTCTCAAGAAGTTTCATGGACAGATGGAGATCCTATCCACGCAAATATCTGTATGGTGAAAACTAATGAGAAAGAATGGAAGAAGAAATCTTGGGGAATTCAACACTCCTCCAGACAGCAAGCAGATAAAAGAACCTAGCAAAGGATCATGAGAGGAAGAGAAAGAGCAAGGGAGCATGGGGGCATGGAAGGCAGGCAGAAAGAGAATTCAAGAAAGAAAAGTCAACAGTCTTGACTACCAGGAAGAAATCCAGGCAGACAGAGGCAGAGAAATGACCACTGGGTGTGACATCAGGAGCCATTAGGAGATGGAGGCAGTCAGCCAAGATGACTCTTTCTAGCAACTTGGCACTAAATAAAGAAGTCATGTGAGGCCATGGCTACCTCTTGAATGTCTAGAATAGCTGCAGTCAGAAAAGGATCTAAATACAAGATGAGAGCCTAATTCATGGGTAGTAGCCTGGATGTAAGACCACAAGGCTCACTCAGCCACACGGACATGGTGTTCTAAGATGTTCAATGAAGAGCTGAAGGTCATCACACTCTATTCTCCATAGTGAGTCACAGTTTCCCTAATGACCTCATCTTCATTATTAAATTTGGTCCTCACAACACCATCTAGGAAAGAAAGGGCAACCATGAACACTGTCTCCCCAACACCCAATCACTACTGGCTCAGAGGAGGTGCTCAGTAAATGCAAATTGAAGTCACCATTCCCACTGGACAGAGGAATAAAGTGAGACTTCTGGAAGTTTCTAGAAATCACAATGCTATGGGCACCCCACTAAAGCAAAACAGCAACACAGAGTATCAGCACTGCCTGCATTGAGATCCTCCTCAGTCAAACATAGCCTTGCCCAATGATACAAAGTTATGAAGATACCTGATTATAATGTATGACTAGTGATTTATTTTTTTCTCAAAAAAAAAAAAAGAATGGAATGCTTTAATAATTTTAGACTCAAAAATACAGATACCTACACAGTAGCCATGTGTATCAACTTGGCCAAAATTGTCAGAAAAATGCCAAAGAGGTAATTCAAAGGGAAATCAAGGTATCTGTGTAGTTTGATTAACCTAAACCATTGGCTCCATGATTAAAGATGATGACAAGTAGAAAAAAATTTTCAAGAGCTCATGAAGAAGCAATTGGGTGGTGGCTTAAAACTCCAACCAGGAGTCCTAAGATGTGAATTCAGTGCCATCTCACCATAAATGATCTAACAGCCTGGGTCTCCCCAGAAGCAGCTACTGAGAAGAATATTTGAGCACCATGGGCTTATATGGGAGATGACCCCAGGAAGAACCCTCAAAGGAATAGGAAGGTGGGGCAGAGAAGGTGTTTTTCAAGCCAGTTTTCAAAATGAGGATGGAGCACTTGATCCCTCTGGAAACCTCTGGGAGAAAGTACAGACGTACATCTCAGACACCCAAGGAGTGAAGAGTTGGGGTATTTATCTACCTGCTACTCCTCTGCCTTTGGTTGAAGCCTATTCTGAGAGGACGTTAATTCTCCAGCATTTTCAATCTACCACATGGGTATCCAAATTGAACTGTGGTATTCAGGAAAGGCCTTGGAAAATGAGACACAGGTTATAGAAGTTGTACCATGCCAATACGCATTGAAGAGGTCAGAACAATGGATGTGGGCAGAACACCATTATGTCTGTCAGCCCACAAGGTACCTAAAGAAAGAGTCACGCTGTGGCAGGCAGATTGGCCATTCTACAGACCTCATCCTCAGGGTCAGAGAAAAGTGCTCTGAGGAACTGAAATCCTACGATTCAAGAAGACCTCAACAATTTGCAAAGGAGCAAGAATATCCCTACCAATGACTTCCAAAGTTCTTTCTTGTGCCAAGTTTCTGTGGTTCCATAATTCTAAGAGAAAAGCTGATACCAATCAAGAGATGTAAAAGTAAAGCCAGCTATTGTAGCAGAAAATTAGAGGATTTTTTTACATAATGATTCAATATCTTCAGGAATTAGAGACTATTAAGGCAGCACCTCTGGATTCCAAAACCTACAAACTTTTATCTCAAAAAAAACAGACTTGACCACTGACCACTGATATAATAATGCAGAGACGAGAGCCTGAGAAAATATGAATAATGAAAACCATTGCACTACATTTATTGCCTTTCCAGCAAGAATCAAATTTGACAGTTCTATACCCAAGTTTACTTGTCCTCACAAAACTCTCAGTGAGGTGAGGAAGACAGCTAGTTCCTGGGGCAACTTACCTTTGGAGAATATAAGTCAGAACAGAAACATTTTGTCTAAGACAAAGCCATCCATGGCCACATCAATTCCTTTTCATAGTTTCATGGCCTTCTACTTATTAAATATCTATTATATGCAAAAATCTTTCCATTCTTCAATATGTTTCATCTTCAAAAATAGTCTTATGTCAAAATATTAGCTCAATTTTTGCAAATAAGAGAAGCACACAGAGGTTAATCAACTCACCCAAAGTCACACAATGAGCAAGTGGCAGAAGATGAATTTGAATACAAGTCCACTGATGCCAAAGGCTAAATTCTTGGTGAATTACTGGTGCCAGAGACTCCTAAATTCAGCCTGGTTGCACTATTCAGATAATATTACAATAGATCAATAAAGCCGTCAGTGCCTTATAATGGGTTGGAGGTGAAGACTGTCTCACTGGGTCTATGTTCCCAGAAACTACTAGGAATAGCAGGGAGGTATAAGCATCGCCCCTCCAAAGCCTCACAAGCAAAAGAATAAGAAAGTTTTAAAACCCCACCCAGTGCCTGACCTTCTGCTCAGAGCATTTTCCTAGAGACTAAGCTGGTCGTTTTGACATGACATGGGGCTGTGTTCCTGTGTTTACGGAGGAAGGGAAGAGTGTGGGCCTTGGGGAAGCTGTGCAGGTGAGGAGAGCCAAAGGGACATAGAATGGTGCCCGCACTGGCGGTTTTCACTGTCTCTCCTTGCTCATTTCCCCACTTCCTCAGACTCTTCTGCTCCAGAAGGGACTGCTGTGCAAAGCTACACTTGAGCAATGTCAACAAAAACACTTGGCCCCCGTCCACTGCATTCTTGGCTCCTCATCTGCCAGGCCCTGGAAGTTGCATGTTGGCCTAATTAGTCGGGTGAACGGGAGGGGCCTGGGGAGGCAAAGAGTGGTGGTAACAAGCTCCCATGTCACATGTCACCAGCAGAGGCAGCCTGTGTGACAGTGGGCTCCAAGAAGAGATGGCAGCAGCGGGCCATGGAGATGGTGTGGGGTGCTGCTGGCCGGGAGGCAGCCCTGTTCTCAATCTGAGACTCGAGCCGCCTGCACCGAGGAAGGAAAGCCGAGGCCGGGTGCCAAGTTTCCATTACAGAATTGTACGCTCACCCTCTCGCCTTGCTCTCTCCCCAACCCCCTTGCTCTCACTCTGAGTCTGTCCACTGTCCCTGACCAGAGTCTAGAGAGCCCAAGGATTTCTAACACCAGGGATGGATTTTTTGGGGTGACCCCTGGCAAACAGCCCCTGCTCACAGCTTTTACCCCAAGACCAACACACTGCCTCCTGGGTGCGACCTTGTCCCATGGGGCTTCCAGCCCTTCCCACTATTGCATGCTGGCCCAGCAGGAAGGTAGGGCTGCCTGCTGTCTCCTGAGAGGGGGCGAGCACCGCACTGTCAGCAAAAGCACCTTATATGCGTCTCCCCAGTGTGCCAAGCGCCCTTCCTATGTCATCTCACTGCAACTTCTTACAGAAGGAACACCCATTTTTTGCTGCTGGTGTTGGGGTGAAGCAGCCACGCTGGGACCCAAGCCCACCTCTGACTCTGAAGTCCAAGTATCTGTTTCTCACCTTGTCCCA
This sequence comes from Pedetes capensis, assembly GCA_007922755.1. Classification (NCBI taxonomy): domain Eukaryota; kingdom Metazoa; phylum Chordata; class Mammalia; order Rodentia; family Pedetidae; genus Pedetes; species Pedetes capensis. The sequence goes on along the minus strand of VMDO01011151.1, from coordinate 10,886 downwards.
GAGCTTGAAGAACCCAGGGAAGTGGCATTATGGGGTCAGCAGGCTCCCTTTGAGGGGACAACTGGAATGCTGCCCTGCTTTTTGAAAACTGAGCTGGAGAGAGCCACATTCCCAAATATGCACAGAACTGCAGAAACAGCCCCTTCCTTTGCAGATGTGGAAACTGAGTCATGGAATGCCACTGCATCTCTCAAGAAAGAAAACCCAGAAAACTGGACTAATGGCATAAGAAACCAAGTTGATGGCAGCAGCCACTGACTTGCTCCCTGGGCTGGATCAGTACTCCTCACCAAGCTATAAATACCCCACCCTGCAGTTTACACAGCTGTCTCCACTCTGTGCACAGGGTCCTCACCCTGGGGTCGGAGGTCACGTTTGCATAAGCCAGCAGCCAGCGGACCGCCTTCTGCAGACTCCAGTGACCCACTGCCTGACCCCACCCCTCACGTCCCAGGAGGGTGCACCAGGCAGTTCTCACCCTCTGTGGGTGAGGGGGGCAGTAGAGTCCTGGCTTAATACATGTGGATTTTTCTCATAGGTTTGTGAAGCAAGAGCTTCCCTCTGCATTTGTTTGTGGTCCTTAAAATGGAACACAGATTGTGGAAAGGTTGTACCCTACCAAAGCGAGCACTCCAAACCCACCAGGAGAGGAAGAAGCCGAGGCGAAATGGACCACGTGCTGGTGCTCCTGACCTGCCTGCAATCACACAGAAAGACACAGAAATGGAGATCCTGAGAAGCCATTTGGGAGAGCTCTGAACCCTAGAGAAGCCATAGATTCTACTTAAACTTCTCTTCCTCTCGCCATTGCACACCATGTTTGGAGGGTGAAGAGCCCCTGAGAAACTGATGGGCTGGGTCAAGTTCTCCTTCTAATGTCTCCAGCTCAACTGTGGAAATCGCAGGCAGGAGGCTTCATGCTTGATTTAATCTTCTTCTCAGTACCTTCACTCTAAGGGAAATCTGTGTTGAAATTGAACCCAGCTAAGTGTTTCTGTCCCTCCAAGGGGGACTCCCTCCCACTCAGAGAGGGCAAGGGGAGCAGGTGACTAAGCCCAGCCACCTCCCCAGTTAAGGCGGGGCACTTCACACAATGCCTCATCATTGGATCAGAGGAGCCAGTGGTAGTACTGGAGGCTCCTGGGGACAGATAGGAATCAGAGTCTGTACCTAATGAGACCCACAGGAGAGCCCTGGGCACACTGGGTGGGAAGACCCACTCCCAGCTCCACAGAGAGGCTGCACAGCCTTCAATGACCTGGTCTCACTTCAGGGCTAAGGACAGGGAAGGCCAGGGCCCTGATGGAGGAAGGGGTGGCCAGGGCCAAGCCAGTTGCTGGGCCCAGGGCCCCCTGTAGGATGGGAGGTGTCCAGTCATGCTCTCCATCTGCAGAGACCAGCCCCATCATGAGTCCACACGCAAACTCACCCACAGCAGAGGAAAGGGAAGCTGGCTTTCTGTACTGACCCTGGAGAGGCTCCATGTGGGAAGGGGCAGGTGGGCTGCGTCCAGGGCAAGGATGGCCTTAGGAACAAATGCTTGCCTGAAACACCCAGACCAAAGGCCTGAGCCAAAAGTCTAAACTGGTCCCCAGTGCAGAATCTGTCCTAGTTGTTGGGAATATCAAGGCACAATGGTTGTGGTACTGAAGCAGAGGTGGGGATCCACACAGTCCCCCTGCTGCTAGCAGAGGGAAACCTTTTTTCCAGGCAGCATTTCTGGATCCTCCAGGAGCCCCCTCACCAGAACCTCCCCAACTCCAGCACCAGATCAGAAGCATGGGGAACCCAGACTCCTGCTTTATTTTCTCTCCATCCCTGTCCACTTTCCTAAAGCTGCCCTCACACTCAGCAGGCATGCACAGCCACAGCATCCCACTGTTTTATGAGCGTGACCACCTCGTGGGACTGGGAAGTGATCACCAGAGCCCCACGGGGAAAGGTAAGCACTGACTGCCCAGGGAAGAGCAAGATCTGCAGCATCCCTTAGAATTGTTGCCCTTGTCTTGAGGGTTACATTTAAATGATAGGCCCAGGAGTTTTAGTGACAAACCTCAGCCCAGAATCCAGGTTTTAAGGGCTCCTGGGTCAAACTGTATCACAACCTTGCCACTCAAAGCCTGGTCCCTGGGTCACTCATCACCATCACCTGGGAGTTTCGTGTCCAGTATTTTCCCTAGATGACTCACATATACACTCATGTTAGACAAGGAATCACTGTGTGTCTTCAAAGTACCAGTACAGTGCCTGGTTTGATCTCTCAGTCTCTAAAGTCCGATGCCAGAGACTCCTCAACATTCCCAGAGCCCAGAAAGCCCCTTCACTAAGACCCCAGAAACCCTTAGTTGAGACAGGCAGGCTTTAGCACCCACAAGGTGTGTGACCACTGAGAGATGCCCCCTCCCCTACCTGCCTCTGCAGCTCCCTGCTGGAATTGCCTTGAAAGGCTTGAGAAAAATCCAGTCCCAGCAGCCTGGTTTCAGAGCCTTCTCTTTTCATGACAGCCCCATCCTTCTTCATTAACCTACTACATAAAGCAAATGGGATTGTTCTAATGACCTAGGGGGCTGAGGTCTGGGCAGGCACCCTGCCCAGAGCCTGCCTGGCTCTTGGAGGTCTGGAACCATGTCAGAGACCCAGGCTCAGCCCCAAGAGATTTTACTTGCTCCTCAGCCTTCCTTTCCTCTGCCCTCTGCTGCCCCAGAAAGGCTCTATGGCCACTTCTTTGCCTGTTGATGCCTTTTCCCAGACTCCACAATCTGTAGGAGCACAAAGCTCAGGCTTCCCCATGAATGGCTCTCCCAACAGGCCCCACCTAAAGGGAACAGGACCCCTCCACTCCTTCCCCTCCCTCTCTTGTTCACACATACACACATAATGTCCAGTATGGGGTTTCTCCTTTCAATAGACTCAATGTTTGTGTCTCCCTAACATTCCTATGTTGCATGTGATGGTATCAGGAAATGGGGTCTTTAGGAAGTGATTATGCTATGTATGAGACTGGGGTGTCATCAATGAACCACATGAATAGGAAAAGTGCCCTTATAAAGGGACCCCAGAGAGACTTTTAGCCCCTTTTCTACTACTTGGGGACACAAGAAGAAGGCAGCAATCTGCAACCTAGAAGAGGGCCCTCACCAAAACCTAACCATGCTGGCACCCTGATCTCACACTTCCAGCCCCCAGACATATAAGGAAAAAACTAACCTTGTTTAGGCCACTCAGTCCAGGATATTCTGTTACACCTCAGACATTTCCCAGACTTTAATGTGCATGCACACATAGAACCTAAGGACCTTGTTAAAATCCCAGTTATAAGTAAGTACATCTGGGTGGGCTCAGAAATTCTGTATTTCTAACAAGTTCTCAGTGACACCAGTATGGCTGGTCCAAGCGCCACTCTAGTAGTGAGACTATATACTCATCTGCATGCATGCATGAAAGGGAGTCATTATGTGGGAATGTGGGCACCCAACTGGGCTACATTTCAGAAGGGAAACTGCAAGTTTCCAGGCAATGCATTCTACAGTAGCTCCAAACTCTCTCCAGAGACCTCCAATAAGCTGGGGCTGAGCAGCCCCAATAGAATGTGTGCCTTTGAAAGTGAAACAGGAGGAATAGAAAGGATGAGAATGTTGCTCTTGCCAGTTGTGGGTTCCATCTGGCAGGAGAAAGAGGATGCAGGCGTGAGGGACATTCTCTTTGTGCAATGACTCTGGATGTACAATTAATCCCTGCCAAAAGCAGGAACCTGTGGGGTCTCAAGAATTATTATACAGGAGTCAGGAGCAAATACCGAAATGAAATTATGTTCCCATTGCACCTAATGAAAGGAAGTGAAATGCACTGGATTTAAATGTGTCTCAAGTGGCGAAGGCTCTGTGTCAGCCAAAATCCCACTCACAACTGCTATCCTCAGCACACACTCAAGGGCTGGGGTACAATTTATCTCAACCTGGGGTGATGGCTATGTCATGGGTCTTATAACAAAGCCAATATTCAAGGGGTGATCAGGTTAGAAAGAAGGGGAAACAGGAGGAAAGCAGACAGATGGCAACAGGCATAGCCACCACTCAATGGATGCAATGTGGATCCCAGGATCTGAATTGGAAATCACCTTTCAGACAGAGGTTGAAATAGAACCTAAAATGCTACTTGTCATATTCCCTGGACTTTGCTTTGACCATTTGACCTGGCATCAGACCCCTCAAGGAAATCCTGGTAGGTTATTAGTAGTTGCCTATCCTCTCCATTGGGAGAATGACCTAGCAACCCACTCCCAAAAAACAATCAGCCATTGAAAACCCTATGGATAGCAGAGAAGCATGACAATAGGGTTTTGTCTGTTGTACGTAGGGTCACTATGAGTTGGACCCCGACTCAATGGCACCTAACAACAACAACAACATCTTCTCCATTGCTCCTGAAATGCTCCCCAAGATAATCTCCCATTTTATAAAAGGCAGAAAAATCCAAAAACCTCTGTGATCAATCTGTCTCCAAAAGAGCTCTATATGCTGATGGGATTTTCCTATACCTGCTCTGTCCAATATGCTAGCCACCAGAAACATATGGCTAATACTTTAAATATGACCATCCAACTGGAAAATGCAGTTTTAATTTTATTTCATTTTAATTAATGTGAGCTTAGATTTAAATAGCCACATATGGGCTGGAGATGTAGCTCAGTGGTAAAATACTTGCCTACCATGTGTATGGTCCTGGGTTCAATCCCCAGCCCAGAAAAAAAAAATTTTGTAAAATCCAGGTGTCATGGCATGCATCTGTAATCCAGTGACTCAGGAAGTTGAGGCAAGAGGATCATGAGTTCCAGGTCAAAAGCGGCCTGGACAACTTATAAAGACCCTGTCTCAAAATAAAAAATAAACAGAGGGGCTGGATGTGCAGCTCAGTGATGGAGTGATTGCCTAGCACATAAGAGGCCCTGGGCTCAACCCCCATTACTAGGGGGAAAAAAACCCATCCATAAGTGACCCAACAAAGAGTTAGCTTACCCCTTAAGCAGAATGTCCTCATCTCAAGGTCAAAAATCAAGGCAGAACCCCAATTCTGGCAGCACATTGCAGGAGCAGGGAGAGGCAAAAGAAAATGCAATGACTTTTAGATAGAGGTGACCAAACATTCTAATGACACAAAGAAGATGGGGTTTGCCTGACTTGTGTTTTCTCTCAGCTCCCTTCTTTCCCCGGGAGAAAGAAAGACAGCTAATCTTACTAGCCGAGGAGAATGGAAAGGGCCTTCAATGCAAAAACCTAGCTCCACCCTCTTATGTAGGGATGAGGCATAGAGAGGAAGAGAAGAGACATGACACTGAGTCTGCTTGGCTCAAGGCTTATCTGGCCCACCTCAAGTCCTGAGGTGCTCCCAGGACTCTTTTGAGACTTGCTGCAGCACACCCACCTGGCTTGAGCCCACGAGGCTGAGACCAAATGGTTAAAATGGTCCCTAATGGCTTGGCATTGCCACACCCGGCTGGAGCTTTGGGGGTCAAGCCTGTGAGGTCCAGCCCATGAGGTGAGGCAAGATGGCCCCTACCCCATGCAGCTAGGGTGCATCCCTCCTCGAATTTCTTGCCATGTCATATCACCCAATATCATCTGATTGGTTGATCCAATCACCTGATGTCACCTAATTGGCTAACCCAAAACATCATCAAAGCATCAAGAATTCTGATTGGTTGATCCAAAAGGCTTATAAGTGCGGTGCACAGGTGCAGAGCTTTGAGTTGGAGAGCAGAAACAGAGCTTGCAGCTTGGAATAAAGTTGAGTTCTGAGTTACCATCATCCCAGCTCCCAGAGTGATGTGTCTCTGTAAGGCTCAAGACTAGCAGGCTTGTTGCACGTGGGGTTTCAGTTCCTGGCCAGAAGCAAGCCCCACACTCTTAGGAAAAAAAGCTACGGTGATCTTGTTCTGCACAGAACCATCCACTAATCATAATTTAAAGCAAAAACAACTTGAGTTGATCAAGAAATCAGGTGAAGCCCACACGAGAAGGTAGCCAGTATATATGGTAATAGGAATTTGCCATCATAGGCATTTGAGGACTTGGGATTCCAGCCCCAGATTTGTTACCAGCTTTGGGCTGTTGGAGAAGTTGAATCCCTTTATCTCAATTACTCCATCTGAAAATGGAAAGGCATAAATTGGCTGATCCCTAAGCTTGGATCCCTAAGCTGTCCGTTTAGCTTGGATTTTAAGTGTTTCCTTTTAATCTAGGGCAGAAACATCTTATGAAGGTTGGCCAGGTCCCCGTCTTTAGAGTTATATACTCCAAGGGAATGGGCTACATGACTTTTTGGAGAGCAGAAAGAAAATCTTATAACCTTCAAATCTGTATCACATGCCACTCTAAAAACAATAAAAATACATATTTATTTAATATTTAAACTATAGTTAGCAGTAGCATCCACACTGAGTCCATGTGCCAACATAGCCTATAATTAATATAATAGATGGGCACATGTTGTCCATGGCAGGGAAAGGGCCTGAAGAACACAGGGAAGACATGATACCCTTTCTAGCAGTATTGCTTTCATAGTACTCTAGCATAATGCATTTTATATGGGTTCAGTTAAACAGACTCACCAGTATGATTTGAAATAATAAAATCTTCATAATATTTTGAAACAAAATGGAGGCATGATTCTAAAATGTTTAAACCACATAGATGTGCACTGATTATCTTTCAGCAAAGAATTTTTGATGTTAAAGATGAATTTTTTGTGTCTCTCTTATAAAAAAGACAACTAGTATAAATAGATATCTGCAGCCATACCACCATGGTGTCTGATCCTGTTAGATCTCAGAAGTTAAGCAGGGTTGGGTCTGGTTAGTATTTGGATGGGAGACTGCCTGGGCAAACTGGGTGCTACAGGCTTGGGAGAAGGACCTGACAGCCCATTCCCAAAAAACAATCAGCCATTGAAAACCTTATGAACAGCAGAGAAGCACTGACAATAGTGTTGGACATGGCACCATGTTGGGTAGTGTTTCATCTGTTGTACATAGTGTCACTATGAGTTGGTCCTGACTCAACAGCACCTAACAGCAACAACTATAAATATGCATTTTTCATAGAACTTTCTTTAGTGAAGTAGCTACTTTCTCGCTGGTTGTTAACAGTCATCTTGAAGGACATGTGCATGTGGATGGGTAAGTGTGTACCTAGATTTTTTTCCAAGAACATATACCCATACCACCACACATCCCCCATTCACATGCACATGTCCTTCAAAATGACATGCTAACAACAAGAAAGTAGCTACTTCACTAAAGAAAGTTCTGTGGAAAATGCATTTTGAAAACAAATATCAAGAAATTGTGTTGCCCCTCCCACAATGATAAAAAATCAGTGGACTCTGAAAACATTGGTGTGTTCTACCTTAAACCTGGGGGTAGAATTATGTAATTTGATTAAAAACATTCCAGAATAAGAAATTTCAAAAGGTTTTGAACCCACTTATTAAAAATATGTAAATGTAACACCTGCTGAAAAGTTGCAAGATCAATCAATTGAAACCAGAAAAGATGAGAAGTCTTTGAATAATTGGTAAATGAAATTGAAAAATTAATATCTTGATTTAGTAGATATTGCCTATGATGCTTTTCTACCATTTGGATCTTGGTGAATTATCTATTTCAGATAGGACAGCCATTAAACTTCAATACTAAGACAAATTGAACCTTAAATTAAAATGAACAGACTTTCAAGGAGATGTTTCTCCAAGTATAGATTTCACATTTTTTAAATTACTAAGTATATTCAATCATTTCATACTCAATAAAATAGTACTCATAAACATTAATATTCATATTACTTCAATAAAATCAAAAGATTTTATTCTGTGAAGAAAATAGAGTATTATTCGTAAATGGCTTATTTTATTTTTACTTTTACCTCTTAAATTTATGTTTCACCATATATATAAATCTGGATTGGGGAACACTTACCCTATTTTATGGAATGAAGTGTTACCCTGTTCTAGAATTGCAAAATAAAGGGGACTAAGATCATTAAATTGTTGTAATTTGGTTCTTTCATACAAATTACTTAATCTCAGCCAGGTGTGGTGGCACACACTTGTAATCCCAGCTTGCAGGAGGCTGAGGCAGGGGGTCATCATGAGTTCAAGGCCAGCCTGGGCAACATAGCAACTCCCAGGCCAGTCTTAGCTAGAGTGAGAATTTGTCTTAAAAACAAACAAACAACAACAACAACAACAACAAAAAGCAAAATAAAAGTTACTCAATCTCTCTGCACCAAGCTTCTTCCTCTGTAAATTGGAGATACTCCAAGTACCCTTCTCATAGTCTTGTGGAAAGAATTAAATAATATAATTCCTAGGCATCCACAGCAATGCCTGACACATAAAAGTTCCCTATAGATGTTAACTATTATTCATATAATTCATAGTATTACACTGAAATTCACTAAAAGACTCAAGTGTTAAAGATCAAAATTCAAAATCTTCACATGGGAAGTGTGAAGACAATCCAGTGCACAGCACTCTAGCCCAGACTCCTTCGGGACAAGGAAGAGAGATTGTACCTGCTAGTACCATTTTCATTTTTGGAAACAGACATAAGAAGCCTGTGCATGGTGCCATAGGCCTATAATCCTAGCACTTGGAAGGTTGAGGCAGGTGGGTTGTAAGTTCAAGGCCAGCCTGGGCTATATTTGGAGACCCTGCCTCAGAAAAAAAGTCTGGGGCAGATCTGGATTTTATGGGGCCTGAAGCTTGGTAACATTGGGGTCCCTCTTTTAAACATAAAAATTAAATACAAAATTAGGTAAAAGGCTTAAATATAATATATCATTACACTTATGTACATATAATGTACACTAATGATATATAATTTATAAATAAATATATGTTCCTCAGAATAGTTTGGAAATCCCAGCTTCAGACAACACCTTCTACCCCAGTTATACCACATGCCCTCATGTTTGTATTTTTCACAAATCTCATACAGTTGATTCCTGCAAACCGGCCAAATTTGTTCCCTCAGTTCTCTTTAAAACTCACATTTTTGCTTCCAATTGAATAGAACTGGACCACACTATATTACTTGGCTCTTCAAAATCATTGCCAGTTCTATCATTTGTACTTGGATAAACAGTCCAATTTATTCCCAAATACAAGTATAAAATTGCCTGCCATTTCCCCTCCAACTGCCTTGTGTCTGCCATTTCAGAAGACAGCAAAAACTAAGACTTTCCCTCACCCTGGGCTCTTCTCAATTAATGCTCACAGCAAAAATATCAGAACTCAACCGGAGGGAAGAGAAAGGCAAAGCAATGTCTTCCCCCTACCCTGGATGAACAGCTTTCTTCAAAGGAACCAAGAACCAGGACTCTCTGGAGATGAAGAGAAGGAAGAGGGATGGAGGGACAAGGGAATGCAGCATGAGTGGTGGGAAAGATAAGGCATCTGCTCAAAAAGCCTAAGAAACTTGTCTCTGAACCATTACAACACTATAGAGAGCCATATATGTTTCTTATTGCCTCCCTTAGGCCCTAAGCTTCCTGCCATCAGTTTTCTTTTCTTTTTGGCCCCTACTGCTTACCTAGAGGAGGAATTCAATAAACTTCTATTGAAAAACTAAAATGTAAACTACTCTGGCATTCTGGTGCTTACACCCCACACCCCAGCCCTCACCATCTCTTCTCCCTTAATTCAAAATCAATCTCGGATTTGAAATCTCATGCATGTTCCCAACCATGATATGCTGCCTCACCACAGGCCCAAAGCAATGGGACCAGTTGACAATGGACTGAAACTTCCAAAACTTGGTCCAAAATAAACCTCTATTTCTATATAAGTTGATTATCTCAGGTGTTTTGTTATAGTAATGGAGAGCTGACTAACACATTAATCAAAGGCCCACATCTCACATATCATGATGACTGGTTCTGAGAAGGGCCCATAACTTCCCAACTAATCAAAGAAGAGCTCCCAAGAGAGAGACTTGCCCACTCTTTCCAAATGAGCCTGAATCTGGAGTTAGGAAAACCTGGAGGTTTAGAGTCCAAGAATGCAGCCAATACACAGAGGTGACCAGAGCGAGCTCAAGAGGCAGGCAGCGAGGATCTGATGCTATTACATAGCAGTCCTGAATACCTGACACCAGACTGATCACGAGCTTTTCAAATACATGTTTCAATGGCTTCTCTCTACAGCCTTAGTTGGACTGAATGGGTTTTTATCTAATAGTAACTGAGATTTGTCTTGCTCACCTAGGCTTCTATTTTTTATACCTTCCCATGTAAGGTCTGATGAAATCCAGAACAGAACCCAGAAAAGTCCTTGCCCAAATCTTCTAGCCTTTATCTTGTGGCTCTTTCTTTTTTCTGCATAAATGCCCCTCATCCTGTGGAGGATGAATGTGGAGCTTCTCAAATGGCTTCCATGAATTCAAGTAATAAAGCCATAAGGGCACAAGAAAACTATGTGGGAATTCAGATGGCTATTGTGCATAAAGGGGTTCAAGTATGAGCTGCAAGGGGTCAAGGTGACCACTGATAGTGGAGCCCTGTAGCCTTTACACAGCTCCCCAAATACCCAGCCAGCCTGGGCCACCGCATAGCCAGATGCTACCCCCTTCCAACAAATAGAAGCCTCAAATGTCATTGAGATATTGCAGTAATGCTTTAGATTACAATGCAGTCCTGGCAACGTTGGGAGGTATCCTGGTCTGGGGTTCCTCAAAAGCTGAATTTGAAACAAAGACTTGGGTATAGTTTATTTGGAGGATGGGTGAAAGGATAAGGGACAGTGGAAAGAAAGTCACATGGTAGGAGGAAAAGAATATACAATGGTGCATCGTGGCAGCTCTTGTTACTAGCAGCAAGGACATAAGCCCA